>WEIT01039876.1:17027-29149 GCA_013389985.1 Dryoscopus gambensis
CACTTAATGCTTTTCTGTAAGCTGGTTAGGGTTTTGAGGTATTATACCACTTTTGAAAACATGATTTAAGACCTCCACAGATAATCACACTCCTTTATGAGACACAGAGACAAGGTAAGTTTACTTTGGCTTACTTAGAAGCTCTTAGGAGAGAAAAGAAGAATTTCAAGTCCCTATGTTTTAATAAAACTTGCAGATATACATGTAAGCCAGCAAATTTCCCAGAAAACTGTTTTAATATAAGGCCAAAAAGATTCCAAGTAGCTAACAGTTATATTATTCAAACACACATTTCCTTATGCAGAAATAATCTCATGGCTCTTGAATAGAAATACAGAAAAGTATTGCTGTACCAGTCCAGGAACAGGGTCTTAAAGATTTCCCTGTGGAAACTGATTAAAACACTTTCCACTCCGTTGCTTTCCAGTAAGATGTGGAGCAATCCCTTTTCACTCTGACAGAAATGAGGGGAAAATCCCCATTTTTTAACTAAAAATCAAAAATCCAGGATCCCCAGTCACAGTGGGAAACGGCATGATCAGAAACTGCAGAGTGCTACCCCTCAGGGAACTACCAAAAGTTTGCCAGCCCTGCTCCCCAGTGGGTGATTTTGCTGTTGCAGAGGTTTCCTCAAGTCAACTCATCATCAGACTATGTATTTAAATCTCAAGCATGTTTTGTGGACTTATACAAGTATCTCTTCAAGTTCACCCAGAACTAATGAGAATTACTGCAGATGAGCAATTCTGGGCTCTGTCAGTATAAACTGGGGAAGTTTCTGTGTCACATATTTTCTCTCTGTGTGACTCCAGCAGACACCATAACTCCTGAGTCTCTGTGGTATAGGTGCTACAGTCACTTGGATGTTTTGCATGAGGAAGCAACTAAAAGTTAAAGTTTTCATTTATTTTACCTTGCATTCATTATGAAAGTAATATTTTTATTTTCAGGGTAGGTTCAGTAGTTATATGGGGTATTTTCAAAGTCCAATAAGCAGGTAAGTCATAGACCAAAGGAAAAAATGGAAAATAAAAAATATGGGGAAAGTATTAGAGAACTGAGTTGGCCTTGGATAAATATTTTCACAAGTGACAGAAATACAACAGCTCTGAATAAGTGTAAGTTACAGAAAAGATGGCCTTACTGGCTGGTTGTAGCAACAGGCTTAGTAGCTGAGAGGGTCAGGTTCCTACTCTGGCTGAGCTGCCCTCCTAAAGGGAAGCAATGAGGAAAATCAGTTGATGTTAACCTGTCTGAACTGTTAACTCATAATAAAAAGTTGAGATGAAGAACGAAACTTGAAACAAAGTCTCTGCAGGAAAGCTGGTTCAAAAACTTACAGAAAGAACATTATGTCTAAAACAATCACTTCCATTTTGGTACCGCGGAACAACAGAACTTAATAGAGGCATTTCACTGTCTTTCTACTTTAGATATTCTGTTTTGAAAATTAAAATTCTAGGCAGAGAAGGGATGTGGTTAAAAAAATAAATCAGTACCTTTTTTCATATAATTTAAACTACAAAAGTGAAATTGCAGTGAAGTTAATGGCTTCTAAAGTAGTTGCTACAAGAAAGGGTCCCCTCTTGCATGGTTTTCATGGAAAAAAAGAAAAAGAAAGAAAAGTTCAGTCTTTCTATAAAAAGCAATGCAAGTTTTGCCTGTGCAGTGATAAAATTTGGTTCAGCATCTCATTTTGCTACAATTTATTTATGAATTCTCTCCTGTCAGTTCCTGTGGTGGGACACGAAGAATTGGGTACCCTGCTTAGCATATTTCCCATTGCCATCTAAGGTAAAAGGTGACTGATGCACAGGAATTTTGGATTCTAGTTAGACATTCACCTAACAACATATGAGTCATTCTTGTTTCTATGCAAATGTCATCCTTCACCTGAAGGAAAATTCCTGCCTCTTAATATTTAAATCTTGTCTAGTTTTCATCAATTTCTGAATCGCATCGTTGAAATTTTCTTAAAAATACATTGAGGGACAGAACAGCTTCCTCTTTTCTTACTTATTTTACCAAAGCAAACACTCTTCTTAATCTAGACAGCAAGGAAATCTCAACGATTAGCGAAAATATAAAGACAATTAAAATAATTTCCTCCTTGGGCAAAGAAGATGACACTAAACACAGAACTGCAGCTAGCAATTTCCATAGTTCACTTTTAGGGACCCCCACTCCTCCTAGAGGCCTCTCTAATGCCCCATGGCATACCAAGGGTTAACTTAAAAGTGAGGGTAAGGGAAAGCAAGAAATGAGTTGAATTACACAGAAAGGTTCCAGATATTTAGATTTGCCCCCAAAAGCTCTGTTCGTGTTCTGACACGGTTAAAAACAAACAATAACACCCTCACAGAAGCCTCCTGGCACAAACACATCTGAGTGAGACCATAATCAGACCCACTGAGTTATTGAGGGTTGAAATGGAATGACACTGCTGCAGTCAGAGATACAGCTATCAGCTGCAAAGTTAACTCTAAAGTGGTCATTCTTCATGAAGAATTCTTTCGGTCCACTGGTCTTTGAACCGCCCTGGCCCAGTGTCTAAAGCAGAGCATAAGTTTGCAGTGGAGATGCAGTGTTTAAATTGATTTCCAGTGTGGAAATGCAGTGAAGGTCCAAAGGCTTCTGGAATGGAAACCCTTTCACTGAATGTTGGGCACAGCAGTGGAAGCCCACCTTGTGGATGTAACACTGACCCTTCAACATGCTGTGAGCTGTTTGGAGAATACTGAAACAGGACAATTTAAAAGACATTTTGGGCCATTTACACACATGCTTTGCTCCCTATGGATTCCCCCAGGTGCTTGGAGCAAACAGGACACACCAGAATGGTGTGTGATATGTGTGATATCTCATATGGTGGTAGCACGCTATCTGCTCATCCCCTCCCTGCATCAGATGATAACAGAACACTCAATCATCCTCCAAGAGAGTGCAGCAAAGAAACCACACTAAGCTGTAACTGCTTTTGCAAGGCCACTGCCATGTCTCAGCAACCCTGGGCCACAGTCTGCTAATTACAAACAGGCTGAAGAGAGCTTTACAATCCCTCAGTGAAAATATCCCTGGTGAATCAAAGTCTCAGGCCAACAGACTGCTAGGAGAAAGCCAGGAACTCTGCTCCCTTCAACACAGAGGCACTAGGAGGAAGGATGAGGTTGACATTTGTATCCCAGCCATTAGCACTGAGAGCAGTCACTCCTGTTTCCCTAGGGGCCAGCCCAGGCAGTGGAGCTTGTGGAGGTGTTGCAGCCAGTACAAGATCAGCCTGAACTCTGCCAGGAGTTCCCAGGCTGCTTTCCCATGTGTTTTCATGCCCCACTCAGGAGATCATCTGAGTAAGGTAAATACCTCCCAAGTTGTAGCCCTAGTAGCAGCAGCACAGTTATGTAGACTTTACTTTCATGTTTCAGCATCTCTGTCTTAATTAAATTGATAAGACAGTTTTCAGTGTAGCACCTGTGGAATTTCTAAAGTGCATTCACATAGGATTATTGGCCTTTACTTCAGGCAAGAGAAGCAAATGAAAGTGCAAGTCATTGCAATGATTCAAAGGCAGAGGAAAGTAAAATTTGAGCCTTAGCTTAATTGCCTGAAAGAGCAAAGAATGACTAAACAAACTAATTATAAACTCTAGGAAACAAGAATCCTCCCTCCCAAAATTATTTACAAAACACTAGGCAACAGTCAAGAAGAATATTTACTTGGGCACTTTACACAGTTTCATTACTTTTAAAGAAAATTACTCACAAAACTACCTGTGATATACAGATAACTACCAAAATAAATTGTTCTCAGCATAAAAATCAGTGTCTCACCCAGATGTAAAAAAATAATGTGTGTTTTCCTACTGCTTCTGAGTAAAATGCCTTGGCAAAATATAAAAAAATAAAGAAGGCTTCTTTTGTTTCTTTTTCTTCAGAGAATGTTGCATTTAGTGGTCATATTTGCTTTGGTTAAATACCAGAAAAAACTCACACCAGTCAAGCAGGAACATACAATCATTTAGCTGCTCTATTTTTTTACCAGCTCCTATGTTCCTGCTGTATCGGAGACATCAGATGAAAAAGGAGCAAAACTGGACAAAAGCAGCTGAGTGAGAACTGGATGTTAGAATAACCCAGAGACACAAATACACAGAGAAGAAAATCATGTCAAGTTTAAAAAGAAGCAGAATATTTAAGATGGACCAAAAAAGTCTGAAAAAGAATAGCTACTTCTCTAGTATAAGAATGAGAACAATTCACTATCCTGACATAGTATTATGATACTTACGTCTCAGGTGCAGGGGAAAGAGGAATATATTTTAAATGTGCCATATAATTCACTGATATATTAACTAGTCCATCTGGAAATGAGACACAGATCTCTGGAACTTCTCTCAGTATCAGATTTAGAGAAAGTATTTCATATTTTGATAGGCTGTTTAAAAACAAACATCTTACAGCTGACCCCAAATGTTTCATCTATTAGAACCAAGTGGTTATTAAAGTTCCTCATTCTAAATACGTTCTTGTGGAAACGGAGATAGTGGAAAGCATGCAGTGTAAGAGATACCCAGGCAGGCCTAGGCTGAGAGGCAGTGTGCAGGGGCTACAGGGCAGTCCCAGAGCTACAGCTTGGATCCCGCCAGCAGCAAGACTTGTGCATCAGCCCAGGCATGAACAGGGGGGTCAGAGGAGAGGACTTAGAGGTACCTTCCAACCTAAATTATTCAATAATATTAGATGGTGTTGATGGACTGATGATACTATCACTACGGGCGGAAGATAGGGAAAAAAAAAGTGATTTGCAAAATCTATCAGTCACTGGATAACAAATCTATATCTGCAGGCCAAACCACTTCACAGAAGTGGTGTCTTGTTCCCCAACAATGGCAGTATCACAGGTATCCCACTGACTCCAATTTCCCTGAGCCCTTTGCTCCATGTCCTCTGACTCATCCGTAGCTTGCTCCCTGTCACAGCACTCCCACATATCTGAAACATGGAAGTTCCTTCCCCTCTAAAATTTCCCCACTCTATCTCACAATACCTACAGGAATTTTACAAACCTTCACTGCTGCTGAATTTCTGTATTTTCACTGCATTCACCTTAGCCCCAAACACCTGACAAAAAGTGTAGGAGCATCTAGCAATTATGGCAGGTGATAAAATCCTGCACATCATTTTTATCTGGTATAACAGGCCACCACAAGACATTATGCAACTGACCCAATTTGAGGCATTTAAAATAATGGAGTTTAATGAAATGTGTCTGTTGTAATCTACTGAGGACTTCTCCTGTCCCCACTGAGAATCAGTAACCACATTACTGGAGGCAGAACCAGACCTTCTACGTCAGCACCGCCCATCCATATTCTAAATAAGTTATACAAGGAAACATATTAGTTTCTAATCTTGGTTCTTCAGTGCCTAAATAAGCCTCATCACCATAGCAACAGATGGCTTCACAATCTTTAATGCCTTTATTTTCACAAGTCCTCTGAGAAAAAGAGGAGGACAGCTGTCCCCATTTTACAACTTAGTAACTGTGATGCAGAGAGGCAAAGTGATTGGCCCCAAATCCTGCAAGAAATCTATGGAGTGCAGGATGTCAGGGCACCAGGTCTCCCAAGCATCCCACCAGTGCCCCAACCTCCTTCTCCACCCTTATTTCTAAAAGTACCTCCTATGCCCAGGGCTGCGTGAACGTAGACTCTGAAGACCAAGCTTTTTCCCAGAGAGGCTCAGGCCTCCTTTAAGTCTACTATCACTCCATAGATTGAGATGCTTTTGATTGATTTATTTCCTTATTGGATGATTATCTTCCCAGGAGGTTGAACTACAGAGGAAGTCCAAAGGGAATTGATTTGGCCAATTCAGTGAGTTAGAAAACACTGGTGACACTGTGTGAGTTTGTAAATATTTGAAAGGCTGCAAAGGGAACCAGTTCTGTGCTTTTTTTCCCATAGTATTTGGCAAGAATCCAACTTCTACCCTGTACTCTAAGGAACATAAACATTAGGTAGTTGGCAAAACTAATACCTGTCCGGTTGTTCTTCCCGGTGAAATAGTTACCTAAAAATTAAGTTCATAAGCGGGAAAGAGCAAAAGTATGCTCCACACCTGTGCTTTCATGTATCTTTCACATGTATCTTTATTTCTGGGCATAAAATTGCAAATTCCAAACGTGGAAATTTCTGTTCTGGGACTCTGGTTTAGACTGTTTCAGAAAAATTAGTCATTAGGTCAGGACTCGTTTCTGGATCCATCCAGACATTGTTCTGTCTCATCTCAAGGTTCAAGTAGCCACTTTCTTTTCCTCTATTTTTAATGGTTTATAGGTAAAACAACTGTAGCTCATGAGATTTCTATCTTTATGTTATGAGCAAAAAAAAAAAAGCAGCAAGACAAAATTAATTTATCAATATAAACCTTTTCATTTACAATTAGCATCGGAGTTGTATATGAAACATCTCAACCTTAAAATGTCTCTGCTTATCACAGCAGTCTACACCATTTATAAGGCAATTTGCACAAGTGCCTTTAAACTGGTGCAATGATCACTTTTATTTCACTCTTCGACTTCTGGTATGTTGAGTTTCCTTTTATACTTGATCTGTTTCAGGAAACTGCTTCATTCATTTCTCAGGAAGAAATGCTTTAAGAGGGGCAGATGGGAGCACCTACAAAGTGAAATATGGAAACTCTCTACATGGCAGAAGTGTCTCCCTGCATACTGGTGGATATTATACTTTTTAAAAGGCGTGTTTTACTTTCGAAACAGAAGCAATTACTTTTAATTGTGCTTCTCAGCATGCGAAACTTACAAAAGGCATGTTTTTCTCCTCCTCAAAGTGAGACCTGTATATTAAAAACAGAAACACTCCAATACACACTAAAAAACAGGCCATAGTTGTCTTGGGAATATATAGCTGCGCTGCTAAGCTTGACTGCATAAAGAAGTTATGTTAAGTATGGAGTTGCCTTAGGTTTATCTTGGCTGTCTTAACTTTGATGAGATTAGATTTGCAGAATCAAATGCAAGCACAGCCTCTGTTTCACTACAGTAAACCTTGGCACTTCTTTAAGCTACCAAAACCTGCCAATGCTTCACTGTATTCAGCTAGTTTAGAGCATTAGCACATTTTCCCTTAGTTAGGCAGAAAAGGTTAAAATCCAGGACAGACACTCTAATCTAAAGATTAATTACCAGAGAGACCTGATGCCATGCATAGCATGCAACTTGGACAGCGTGATTGATCCCACACACCTTGATCCCACACACCTTGGTGGACCCTGTGAGCTATATTCTGTCTGAAAGACACCAAAAAAGGTGTCAAGACAGCACTGAGTTGATCATATTACTTTCTTTTGGAGGCTGTCTAGTTGTCTCCCTTTAGAGGGAAAGAAAACTGCTGTGGGATGCCGGACATATTCCCTGGTACCTGGGGGGCACAGCACTACTGCAGTCGTCACCGTTACATAACCCAGCAAAAGGTAGGACATGGAGATTCCTCAGGGATATAAAGCAGGGGAATGTCCTGTGCCCAAACCACGTATTCAAATGACCAAAAAACTTCTGCCATGGTGAAAACACACATGAGAAACCAAAGGACTAAAGGGATTTAGTGACTGCAAATATATTTTCAACAGCCTTTCCCTGCAGTGAGAGAAAACTTGGATTTCATGTGCATCAGTCTGCATGTACAAAAAATGTCTCTAATGACACAAGGATGTCCATTTTTTATTACTATTGGAAAAGCTTAGCTCACACAGAAAATAATGTACGAAGTAGAACATGGATAGAAAAGCACACTTCCAACCCTTGTACATCCCACATAGAAAAAGAAACTTTCCTTGCACTGCTACTCACGCTTCACTGCCATAGTCTCCCTAGCACAAAGTGCAACCAAATTAACAATTGCTTTTATCAAATCCATTTTTCTTGTGTATTTTACCTGCCCAGAGATTTCTTTGACACTGTCTAGAATTTAATGGATATGTATTTAAAGACTGCCAGGTGAGAAGCAGACCATAATCTCAATTATCCTTATCTCTATCCAAAGAGATATTGGAAAATAATATATAAATACATTGCTTATTTGAAAGACCCTGGAATTAGATTCCTACCCATATTTAGCACTATTTAATTAAGGAACAATACAGTTAAAATATGAAGTTTTACCCTCTGACCACCACAATTTTCTGTTCAACAGAGGATTGGAAAGCAAAATACTTACTTGCCCCGTTAAAACCTGATATCAAACACAGTACATATTTGCACATATATAAAGCAACCAATAAAGAAAAACAAAAATAAAACAACACACTCCAAAGCTCTGAGAACTGCCCTACTTTCTGAAAATAACATGGTGCACCTCAATGAAGAGACACAGGGGTTATGCACAGCAATACTATCCCAAGAGTTTGCCCTCAACTATATGAAACCGCAATTGCAGATAGATGTTTTTATGAAGGAACAGGACACAGATTCACAAAAACACACAAGAGGAGAGACAGGGCATGAAGCTGCCCTCTTGCTTGAAAGGAGCTGAGATAACACAACTGTAGCAGGCTGAGACTGTGAGTGAGGCATATGGAGGACAGACGGGTTTCTCATTTCCTCACCAACAAAATGCTGTTGGTAGAGGAGGTCACAGGAACTCAAAGGTTAACCAGACACTGTGATCAGAGCTACCTCTTAGTTTAACACACTTGTTTTGGTTAGTAGATGTCAATGTACATCTGGCATCTTTCCAGACTCATTGATCCATCGCCTCACCAGGCATGTCCTCTATAAAACACATCCCAAAAGACTCAATGGGTATGGTAATATGGACAAAGAATAGTTTGGAGCAAAGAAAAAATTCAAGTCAGTACCATGGAAAGTTGGTGCAGGCAGAGGTTTACCAGTACAAATTCACAGAGCCTCTGCTGGATTTGATGTCCTGAATTCAGGTTTGTGTTGAGGATACTGGAAAAAATTGGTCCAGTTATTTATCTGGTTCTCAGGTCAAAAGACAACCTTGACAACTTCCCACCAAAGCAAAATTGATATTCTCTTAGTTACTATTCCCCTCACATTAACACACGTATGCACACAACCAGCCCCCTTGCTTTCCCTGCCACACTTTGCATACTCTTAAGGAGAGGATGTGGTAACGACTGAATGCTGGTTATGCCTTGACTCTGGGCTAGTGAGTGAGCTTGGCTGCAAAGATAAGCCACAACACATCCCTATTTCTGGCAGATAGACAGAACTATTTCCAGTGTTTCTTCCCAGAACTGGGTTGTCTTAGGCCAGGAAGTGCTTCAGGAGATTTCTAAATGGGCTTTATTGGTTGATTAGCTTTGTCTATCAGAAAGTTCCTTCTCTCGGCTGCTTTCCTCATTAAGTCAGTAATAGGGTACCTCGGCAGCTGCTCAGCCACTAGAGATTTTAAGAATTCTGCAGACATCTATGAAGATTACAAGCATATCAAGAATATAAGGTACTACAGAGGAGAAACTTCATTACTAGTTTAGCGATTGGGTTGAAGAAGTAGTAAAACATTCCTAACAACGTAACCTGCTTTCTTGGTATTTTGCAAGCACTGCTCTAACTGACTTTGTTGATGAGCTGAAAGATTCACATAACTGAGCACACTTACAGAAAAATTAATACACATATTTCAGCCTTATTACGGCTGCTGCTTAGCAATCGGGGAGGTAAAAATCTCTGCTTCTGCAGCTCCAGAGTGACTCCATGTGCTGAACTGCCTTCAGTCCTGGCTAGTAGATTGCACCGTTTACAGCTTGCCAGTAAAACAGAGCACAAAAGAAAGCAAAACAAATTAGGTTAAGGGGTTCAGCTATAAAGAAGTATTAAAAGAGCCAAGGGTCCGCAATGTATTCAAGCCATGAGGAAAGGCAGATATCAATTGCCTGGAAATGCCCAAAATATGCCAAAACAAACACAGAGAGGATCTATTTAATGTGCTCCGGGGGAATGACTGGAATGCACAGTATGAAATTGTGACTTCTGTGACAAGTTTTAGGAGAAGCCCAGTTTCACCAGCATTGATTAGCTATCAGTCACTGTCCTCTGCTTAATTAGAATATTTCACAAGTAATGATGAATTTTCAGAAGTGTTGTGCAGAATTAATTTTAGGTGACATAAATCCAGCAGTGATGTAGTAAGGTGTTATCCTCTGACAAGAACCTTGCTGCAAACTCAAGCAGCCCAAAGCCCAGACTGAGCTTCCCTGTGCCGAAGAGTCAGCACCAACTCACTACAGAATGACTGTCCATACAGTAGTGCATCAGAACTCTTGGAATCAGTACATTTAATATCTCACATATTTCACAGAGTCATTGAATGGTTCGGTTTGTGAGGAACTTTTAACGATCAGCCGCTTCCAACCTCCCTGACATGGGGTGGGGGCATCTTCCACTAGACCTGCAAAGCCCTATCCAGCCTGGCCTTGAGCACTGCCAGGGATGGGACATCCACAGGTTCTCTGGTCAAAAAACTCTGTTCCAGTTTCTTGCCACCACTGAGACTGGGGTAAAATCTCATTCCCTTTTGTGGTCAATTCATTCACCTTCTTTTAGGATTCTAGTGTCTTAGCTGCTCTGTTAACTGCTGCTTCTGATACACATATGCCTTTCCTGACAGTGATCCCTATCAGGCAGTGGAATAGTCTCCTGAGAAAGAGATAAGGTAGCCTTATTGTTGAGAGGATACAAAACTAAGACGGGACAATACTAGAAAACCCTACTCCAGAGAATAAATCCCATAACAGCCTTGTTCACAATTGAATAAGGTTTTTCCATCTTTAACACCTACAGGTGACGCACAAGTCCTTTGGAAAGCTGAAGGTATTCATATCTCAAAAAAGAAATCCCAATATTATTTCATATTCTGAAAACTCATTTCTTCTAGTTCTCCTAAGGTACAAAGTGAGATCCATCTGAGTTAATTCTCAGTACTACTCTAATGGACTAAACCAGGTCTGCTACTCTGTTTTAGTGGAAAACATGCACAAACTTACAGAATGCTTCAGTCTCATTAGCCAATACCTGACATATTTTTCATTGCTTCATCCACATTATTCCTCTTCTTTTCCAATGTAAATAGTGGCTCAATAAAATATTGCTATAGTACCTAAATCTCCAGTCCAGCTTAAAGAAGTTATTCCTCTCAGGAATGGCTGAGTTCTGAATAATAAGGTCTTAGTGAGGTTTCAGCAAGAAAACCAAGGACAAGTTGTTAGTCTAATGCAATATCTGAAGATATTTCCTTGCATTCGTCAGAAACAACTGGAAAGAAAGGTTTATGAAGCACAGCACTGTCAGGCACAATCAGTCACTCTCCAACATGAAAGACTGGAAGAAAGAAGTTGCTGATCTAGGACCCAAGGGATTTCTTGGCATTTACTTTTCACAAAAGATCCAGCTGTTCTAGAATTCAGGCTGACCAAATCTTGGAGGAAAAAAAAAAAAAAAGAACAGGCAAAGACTGCTTAAAACTGTGCCCAACCCAATATTCAGAAATAAAGAATGAACGGATGCCAAGAGCCCCATCTGCCCTTTTCAGGAAAAGAGCCAAACATGGTTCTCTGCTTTTCTGAATTCACACTTAGATGATATTGCATATTTTTTTACAGAATACAGGGAAAGTTTAATGCAAGTGCACAGAAAGCACATAGAAGAGGTTTAAAGAAAACTCTTGCTCAGGAAGATAAGGAATATTTCACTTTCTCCTGTGGAAAAGAATCATGAACTATTCAAGTAAATTCCAGAGCTTTCTGAGAAGCCTAAGAAGAATAAAATAATTGAAATAAAATCAAATAACAGATAGTGGTTCTAAACTAGGGTTATGCCCTCCATCCCCATCCACCACAGACAGGGTTAGACAAGACCAAAGAATTCGGGTCGTGCCCAGAAAAGGACTTCTAACTACAAATGTGAAATAACTGTGGACTTCACTGTTTGTTCCCCTTCTTTTAACTGTTTAACAAATTCCTACTGGCGGGGGGGCAGGTAGAATGGATGAGCATGTCCTCTCTTCCCAGATAAATTGACTGATACCAGCATAGGATATCACCCATAAGCTTACCTGGGTTAGGCAGATTAGCACCTGAGTG
>WEIT01039876.1:30747-73878 GCA_013389985.1 Dryoscopus gambensis
TTAATGCATTTTGGCTTTAAAGCAGTTTCTCGAAAACATGCCATTGCTAGTGATGCCTCTTTTCCAAAATGGTCTGCAGTCTGTTTGCAGAGGACAGCAACTGCAAAAGCAGGCAGCTGTAATGAGGTTTTTGCTACACTCTCTTACAACTTTGAGACATATGACTGTAAAACTACCTGATCTTTCAAGACATTCTGCTGTATTCTCAATATGCACATTCACTGTTTCACGACTCTTCTGATTTCAACATGCAATATGTGGATCATTTCAGACTGATACACAGATTGCAGCTGACATATCACGCTTGCAGCAGAAAACCCTCCCTACTCACACATAAGCACATATTTATGTGTGCACAGGTACACATACTTACACATGTTCACATATGAATTTGTTTACACACAATTTATGTACATGTACGCAGACACACATACTTACACACTGCACATGCATACCTATTCCATATTTTACCTCCAAAGCTAGTTGTTTGTTCATAATACAAATTCTGTATTGCTACCTAACAGCTTGAACAGAATACTTTTCTGAAAATAAACTCACAAGATAATTAGTCAAGAAATTATTATTTGGAGTATAGGAGGAAAGGAGTAGGTTCAAAAACATACAAGAAAACAACCCAAGGTATGCAGCCATGAAAATAATCAAGCAGGAATTTTTCACCAAAGCAAAGAAGATATGCATAACACCAGAAATGGAAAAACAGGCTGATCTTTGATACAAACCACCACTTCTATTCACCCCTAAATGTCAGTTAAATTCCTTGTTCACTTTTAGACCAGGATTTCTGCAAGAACTACTTTTCCTCTGAGCTTGGAGCTGACCCCCTGCACAGGGGGCAATTTCACTACTCAAGATGACCATCATATATTGCAGTCACATGATGCTGTAAGAGCAGCCCAAAGGAGAATGGCCAGAGTAGGCATCCCATAGACATCAGTAGGACTGTTTGGAAAACAGTGACTTAGTTTAATATCTCTCTGTATATTAATGAAGAAAATCTTTCAAGTACTCACTGACATTAAAAAAAAGAATACAGAAGGGACCCTGTATACTTTTGTCACTTGTGGCAAGAGATTCAGGGCTGTTCTGTGTGGTCAGGAGTTAGAGTTGGTTGCTCACCCCTCTCTAAGCTTATTCCTCACAGCCAGAGGGAACAGAGCCTCTCCCTGCTCCTCAAAGAAACCACAAAGCTGTTTCAGTTTTGACAAAAGCAAAGTACCAAAATCTTTCAGGAAGTTCTACCTGTATGTTCCTTCCAGTGCTCTGTGAAGGAAGACTTCTCTCATTCACTGGACTTTGGACTAGACTTATATAAGGAGGAATAAAAGACAAAACCATAATCACATTGAGATCTAAAATACTTGGCCTCTTGGTCTCTGCAAAGACAGGTCCCATCTATCAAAAGCAGCCATTTATATTACCCAGAACAAACATGGGCCAGTGGGAATATTTGCAGGCTTGCATCCGTGCAGCAATGAAGAGATTAAACATACTTCACTGAAGTGGCTATAAGACCTTCAAAAACTGATTTCTCTGGTGTTTTCTTAGAAAGTTTCTGTGAGGTGCATCTCTCTGGAATATAAACTAAGGAATAAAAACTGCAGATTCATACATGCCTCCTCTGAACATTAACTGTAGAAGGCAAAAAAAGGAAATGAGTAATCTTTAAGTGTAAAAACAATGTTATGGTTAATTAAAAAGAAAAAATACTCTTTTCCATCCTCAAATAACTTTGACATTTTATTTTATTTTATTTTAATGTGAAGTAGACCTTCCTCACAGGAGACCCAGGCTGGCCAATTATAACAAGAACAGGAATGTTTTAACATTTTATGTTCTCATAAATCAGAAAGTTTGGTGGTGCTGTCAAACTACTATGAATCACCAAGCTTTCTGGGTGAAAAGAGTTTTCAAGAGACTCAGACTTAGCCCAAATGGGACTATAAATCCATTCATGCATCATTTGTATGGAAAATTTCCCCACATAAAACAAGTGATCAGAATAACCCCCATTCTGCCATCACAAACTTGGTGCATTTAAAATGAAGAGCAAACATCGCCATTGGCAGGCAAATCTAGGAAGCCTTGTTCAATGAAAGTTTTGAACCAATGCTTTCCACATTTCTGTGCTCTCTATAGATTTTACAAAACTTTTTTCCCATCATGGGGCATGCAAGGGGCCCTCATCTACTCTGACCAGCCACCTACTCTCATGAAACTAATGGGAATTCATTATTTTTGAAACTTTGATCTCTTCATCAAATAATCTTAAAATCAATCAAGTCACAAGTTAATTGTGAGAGAGAGAAAAAGGCATAGTAGCAGATGCAGCATGATTGAACAACTTTCAGTTAGTTTTCAGTGAACGTTTAGGGAACCAAATGAAAGCACTGTCTTTATTTAACCAAAACACAAAAAAATGAGGGATTACAGCCTGAGCTGACATTGTAGACTCAATTCACCAGGTTTGCTTGAGAAGTTTGTGTTTCAAAAAAGTCTCCTGATTGCAGTCTCACACCACAAATAGTAAACAGCTGAGCCCACACAATTACATTTACTCCTCCCTTGCCTTTCAGATGAGTCACAGAATATTATTTCCCATTCCCGCACCACTGGCTGAGCTCTCCTGCCAGCTTTGTGCAGCATCAGTCGCAGATCCAGCAGACAAAGGAAAGAGTCCCCATTAGCAGAGTAGGATCATGGCAAGCCTTATGAACCTGTTCATAAAATACCCAAGATCCACTCTGCAAAGCAAAGACAGGAAAATCTCAGGATGTGCAGCAACAAAGTGTTAGGTCTGTCATCAAGGTGAAATGAGACCTTTTCCAATTTATGGAAACTGGCTAGATGCCCTCAAATTTCATTTGCCAGTATTGCTGATCTTGTACGTGCCCCTTTTATCCTTGCACCTCTACTCCAATCCAACCTCTGCTGCACCTCTGTGCTTGCCTGGGGAAGACACTTTGCACTTACATCCAAATCCTCAGCCTTGTGGGACCTTGGCCACATGGTAGCTGCCAGGCTGAAGCCCCTTTCACCATTTGCCACCAACTGAGGAAAGTGACAGCACCCAGGAAAGGAAACCTGATGCAGAAATGTCTGTGTGCACCATGCCCCAAATGTGACTATAACTGAGTTTCAGCCTGATAGGAAACTCACTTTTCATGAGTCTCAACAAATTTTGTTCATGAGGTAGGACCATAGTCACAACACTCAGTATGGCAATTTTCCTCATTGGGCCTTGCAGTTTCTCTTACTTGTTGTTTTGGTTTGGTATTTTTTAACCACAGTAAGTTCAATAAGTCCCCTTTAAAGTGCAGTGATTTGAAACAACTTGTGTGATATCCTCCTTATTAGTGCTCTTTAAGTAACACAGTGTGCACAGTGAGCTTAAGTATGAGACAGTGACAAGAAACTAAAATTTTCTAAAAAACACTAAATGTTAATAATTAGAATGAGACATTTAACTGGCAAATTGAATTTTAAAAAATGTGCGTTATTAACTGAAGAAGTCACACACCTTATAATAGTCTCAAGGATAATAGCTTTATTATTTTTTTAAATCCATATATTGTTAGCCTTGCATCAGCTAATAAATTAAAATAAACAGCAAGATTATCATAACCATTATTAGCCTTTCCTAACAAGGAAAGAGTATCTCCACAAATAAAATGCACAGGCAAGGAAGATGAGCATTAGTGTAATGGAGTACACACTTGGAGCAGACAGCCACTGCTACAAAGATACTCATCTGTATGAGCATCCATGACATTCTAGCCTCAAAAAAGTCAGCCAGGCTTCAAGAGGAAAACAGACCATATAATAAGATGTGAAGGGGACCTGAGCAGCAGGTAGGGATGAGAGGTCCTCATGGACAGAACAGAGGTGACTCTGTGGGTCACTCATGGGGGACAAAAGATCTTCTGCTTCTGAAAAAGAATTTTGTTTGGTTTAGGGTTTTCTTGGTTTTTTTCAGGGAAAATGACTGGGTAGTCTTTGTTTTCAGAGACGAATATCTTGAGTTCCCTGAGCTCCACAGGAAAAGAATCACTTATTATAGAATGTCTTTACAGGGAGAGTCACAAACTCATTACAGGAAGAAATACCTCCATCATATCACTGTCTGTAAACTAATGGTACAAGGTGCTACTCATGTTGTGGGGAGGAAAAAAAAAGTCAAACCAAGAAAACACTGAAATACCTTCCAAAAAAAAGAAACAGAAATCCAGTCAGGCCTCCATGCAACAGCAATCCCTCCAGGTCCAATAAGACATTAAAAAATTTCTTTTATGAGAATAGTAGTGGTCAGAAGTGTGACAAAAATCTCTGAATTGCCTTGCCGATAGAGTGCATTGAGAGATGGACAAAACTACAGTTTGGTTCATGTCAAGACAGCACAGTATGCAGATCAGAGATAAAAATTCAAGTACATAATCTATATTTGGCTACTAGTATCAATCAGAACCCCAAAAAGGAAATGCACTTGGTTAAAGGACAGTAACTTCCCATTTTATGAACATAAAGAGAAGAAAAACTATTCCTAAAACACTATAGAATAGCATTATTTGTAAGCTCTTCAAATAGTAATAACACATTTCAAGGAAATATGACTTTTACTGCCTTCCCCTCTCATAAAACCAATACAGATCTTATTGCTTACTTTGTTCTTAATAAAGAAAAGCTGCTAAATGTATCAAAATCATTAAATAGATTTGAGACATGCAATTCTGTCCAAGTTTACCTAAAATTTCTCAAAGAAAAGCATGGATAGTATCAGCACCAATACTGGCAGCGTCAGATTTTGATAAATTGTTTCTCCTTTGTGTGTGCTCACATTTTATTAAAACACATATGGAAGACAGTGAAAATATTCAGAGTAACAAAATTTCCTTTGTTGATGAATCATTGCTGGCAAAATCAAATCTGTTATTAGCCATCAGACTCTCAATGGTGTGATGAATGCCTGGGATTTACGTGGCACTTTACATCTTCAGAACACTGTAATTAATTATTTGTGTGCTGTGTGGCATAGTTTTCATGCAAGGCTCTTTTAATGTCCAACTAGACATTAATTCTACTGGCTGCTTTCCCAAGCTGGCATAATATGGTGAAACTGCAGTCATATCAAACATACATGAAGAAAAGATTCATATTGAATGCTGCAGCAACAGAAAAAATGCCTTTATGTCTTTTGTTTGCTTGATGGTTTTGATTAAAACCTTTAAGAGTGCTTTAAGGTTTGGGGTTTTTTTAATAAGATAAAGCTCCAGAGGGAGCCCATGCACCAAAGAATATATACATAAAGTATCTTCCAGACTAATAGTAAAACTGCATGAAGAAATTTCTTTCAATTGATGTTTCAAGCCTATCATTATTAGGGTTTTGTAAATTTGAACTGTATGGAATAATCCTCCAAAGAATTTTTACGTAACAACACCTATTTTTATTTAGTGTATTTATGCCAACAAAGCCTCTTCAATGGAAACAATCTCCATTTGATATCAAAAATAATATAACTTTGCCTAAAATTCAGAAGAGTTCAAGATAGTCCATGGTTAGTTATTCATAGAAGACAAGAGACACCTAAAGAAAATAGTATAATTACATTAAGATCATGGAATCATTTAGGTTGGAGAAGACATTTAATATCATCAAGTCAAACCATTAATCATACGTTCACAAGGCTGCCACTAAACCATGTCCCTCAGTGTCACATCCACATTTCTTTTAAATACCTCCAGGGATAGTGACTCAGCCACTTCCCTGGGCAGCCTGTTCCAATGCTTGGGAACCCTTTCCACAAAGACATTTTTCCTCATATCCAATCTAAACTTCCCCTGGTGCAACTTGAGACCATTTCTTCTTGTCCTATTGCTTGTTCCTTGGGAGAAGAGACTGACCCCCATCTGGCTACAGTCTCCTTTCGGGGAGTTGTAGAGAGCAATGAGATCTCCCCTGAGCCTCCTTTTCTGCAGGCTAAACACCCCCAGCTCCCCGAGCTGCTCCTAATCAGCCTTGTGCTCCAGACTTTTCCCCAGCTCCATTGCCCTTCTCTGGACACGCTCCAGCACCTCAGTGTCTCTCTTGTAGAGAGGGGCCCAAAACTGAACACAGGATTGAGGTGTGGCCTCACCAGTGCCGAGTACAGGGGAATAATCACTGTCCTGCTGGTCACACTATTGCTGATACAGGCAAGGATGTCTTTGGCCTTCTTGGCTACCTGGGCATACGCTGGCTAATGTTCAGCTGCTGTCAACCAGCACCCCAGGTTCTTTTCTACTGGGCAGCTTTCTGGCCACTCTTCCCCCCAGCCTGTAGCACTGCACTGGATTGTTGTGACCCCTGTGCAGAACCTGGCACTTGGCCATGTTGATCCTCATACAACAGGCCTTGTCCCATTGATCCAGCCTGTCCAGATTCCTCCAGAGTCTTCCTGCCCTCCAGCGGATCAACACTGCTGCTCAACTTGGTCTTCCCTGTGAACTTGCTGAGAGTACAGCTGATCCCCTTGTCCAGATCATGGATAAGGATAGTAAACAGAACTGGCCCCAAAACTGAGCACTACTAATCATCACTTGTGACAGACTGTCAGCTGGATTTTTTGGTCAAGGACTTAGCTTTTATAAGCCATTTGCTGTCTGTCCCTGAGCCCCTGGTTGTCCAGCACATGCCTTGTGATGCCACTCAAGATGATCTGCTCCATGACCTTCCTCAGAACTGAGACTGGGCTGACAGGTCTGCAATTCTCTGGGTTCTCTTTCCAGCCCCTTTTGTAGGTGGGCATTCCATTTACTAAGTTCCACTCAACTGTGACCTCCCTGGTTAGCCAGGACTGCTGACAAATAAAGGAAAGTGTCTCAGTGAGCACTTCTGACAACTCCCTGAGTACCCATTGTTGGATCTCATCCTGCTCCTAGTCATGTGTGCCTAGGGCATGTAGCAGGTCACTGACCATTTCCCTTTGGATTATGGGAACATAATTCTGTTCCCCATCCCTGTCTGCTAGCTCTGGGGACCAGATGCCCAGAAAACAGTTGGTCTGGATATCAAAGATTGCAGCAAAGAAGGCATTAAATACCTCAGCCTTTTCCTAAGCCTTTGTCACTATGTGTCCCTTACATCCAATAAAGGATGAAGACTCTCCCTAGACCTTTTCTTTGTTGCTAATCTAATTGTAGAAACATTTCTTATTGTCTTCTACGTCAGTAGCCAGATTAAGTTCTAGTTTGGCTTTGATCCCTCTAATTTTCTCCCTGTATAACCTCACAATATCCTTGTAGTTCTCCTGAGTGGCCTGCCCCTTCTTCCAGAGGTCATAAACTCTCTTTTATTTCTTTTTTTCCCCAAGTTCCAGACAAGGCTCTCTGTTCAACTGGGGCGGTCTTGTTCCCCACTGGCTCGTCTTTTGGCACACAGGGACTCCCTGTTCCTGCCCCTTTAAAATTTCCTACCTGGACTCCTTCGCCCTTCAGCACTACCTCCCAAGGCACTCTGTCAACCAGTTTTCTAAGCAGGCCAAAGTCTGCCCTCTGGAAGTCCAAGGTTGCAGTTCTGCTTATCCTTCTCCTTACTTCTCCAAGAATCAAAAATTCTGTCATTTCACGATCACTGTGCCCAGTATGGCCTTCTACTACCATGACATCACCCACAACTCCTCTGTTCACACACAGGTCCAACGCGGCACCTTCCCTAGCTGGCTCCCTCACCAGCTGTGCCAGGAACCTCCTAGACTGTTTCCTTTCTACTGTGTTGTATTTGGTAAGTTGAAGTACCCCATAAGAACATTGTGAGATTTCTCCCAGCTGCTTATAGAATATTTCCTCTGCCTCTTCATCCTGGGCGGGCTGTCTGTAACAGCCTCTCACCAGGATATCTGCGCTGCAGCCTTCCCCCTGATTCTTACCCACGAACACTCAACCTGCTCAACTCAACTCTCTTTTTTCTCTTTTCTTTTCCTGAAAGTGAGAATGTTAGCAAAGACTAATAAGAGGATGATTATGGTGATGCAAATTGGTGGGGAGTTGTTCATGGGGGTTTTTTTGGTGGGTTTTTTTTTGGTTTGGTTTTGTGGGGGAGATATGTTTGGTTTTTTATTTCTCCCAGATTTAGAATGAATATAAGCAGGTTTATCTCATTGCATGTTTTCTGAAAACTGAATTAGGTAACAGTTTATAGCAGAAAAAAAGAGAGAGAAAGAAGAGAGAAAGAAGAGAGAAAAAAGCTGGAGACAGTGAAAACTTGCCTCAGACTAAGACATACATCAGGGAGATAATCAGGAGGAGAAATGTAGAGTTACTGCCTGCAGACCCCAACCTGAGCATTGCTGATCCTACTGAGATTTCTGGCTCCTCTGCTTAAAATTACCCACTATTTTTTTGGTTCGGCTGTAAACTGCAAACTCTTTCAGCAACTGGACTTAAAATCTACAGTCCTATACAATAAGGTTCTTTTCCCACTATTAAATGCTCTTCCAGCCTTAAACAATCCTGTGGACTTCAGTTTTACAAGCATTGCAGGATATCAGCCAGCTGGGGTAATAGTAATATTTCCCCAAAACAACATGGATTTCTAAATGCTGTACTTTTCGTGATGAGCAGAAACACACACACATACAGATAAATGGAAATAATTCTATTGCTCTGTTTTGTCTCCCAGAGCCACTGAGAAAAAGAAAAATCTACCTGAGTGAAGAATGGAAATATTTGCTATGTTTGACAGAGGAAGCATGATTAAAATGCACTGAAGCTGAAATAACAGCTAAACTCTATCAAGAATAACTCTCATCAACTCATATCACAAGTGCTGCATTTATAATGCTGGTAAAGAGTATATAAAATCCATTTCATTTCAAGGCACATCCTAGAATGTGGCCATTACCATTAAAAAGATATCCCCCAGAATGTCTCACAAGATGAGAAGAGGCAGAATAGCATATCAATGTATCTCCAGTAACCAGAAGGTATTTAGCCCTGCCAGCAGTGCTCCAACATAACCATCATTTCTCTGCTCACTTGCACAGAAACTCTCGCAGCATCTGCTCAGAATTTTTTCCCAACAAAATAGTTTTCCATGGGAAGTTACTGGCTAAAAAATGAGCTGTTCATGGCACTGTGGAAATTGCAGATAATTCCAGGCAAATTTCTTCTTGACCTCCAACACAACAGCAGTGAGGGTTGCTTAGATTGCCTGGATTTTTGGCTGAACAGCAGAGGGGCTGCTCTGAAGTCCGAGTCAGATCTGGAGGCTTGTATGAAAACAGATTCTGCCAGGGGACTATCTCAGAAGCAGGGATTCCAGTTCCCCAGGTATAGTGAGAAAACAACTCTATGTTCCAAAGGATAAAACGTCATCACACATCTGAATCAAGGGACATGTCAGCCAGGAAAGATTTTTCCATTGCTCCAAAATATCAGTCCTTGGGAAAAAGAAAAAAGGTTAACATGGAAAGACAGATAATCAAGATGCAAAATATTTTTAAAAGTTAGATTCAATTCTTTAAAATAATGTCAAACTTTAAACATTTCATTTTGAAGTGTTTGGGTTTGTTTTTTCCCCAGAACCTCTCATTTCAGAAGAAATTTTTACATCTCAATGGTTTATTTTGATTTATAATGGAATGTTACATTTTACTGGAGAATTTCCCACTGCATGAGTATTCATCCAGTTAAATTTGTCAGAATCCTAAAATTAGGATTAGCTTACCTCAGAACTCACTACATTGTTTTAAAAATTAACATGGCAATGGTAATTAGCACTGGTAATTGCAAAGTGGCAGTAGTAATTAAACCAGCAAAAGTGTAGGGTTCATATCAGGAAATATTTTTCAGCAAGCAAGTCTATTATATTTTGAAACATGTCTCCAAAGACAAGTAACAAAAGCCCCACCAATTGGATCAATTAATTGAGACAAAACACTTGAAAATACACTGTGGGGAACAATCCCCTGCCAGCCAAGCAGATGGACAAGATGATCTTTTAGCTTCTTTACATCCAAAATCTGGGGAACGAACTAGCACTGCCGTGGGGAGCAGGGATGCCAACAGGCATACCCTGCCTTCCAGAACTCCCACTGGCCTAAAGAGAAATCTTGAGCAGGACCAGGACTGTGCCTGTGCAGCAGCAACTGGGGCTCCTGCAGATGCCCAGGGTACTTCTGAACCACCTTGCTCTCTTGGGACTGGCTAACAAAGTCTTGCAAGGCATAATCCAAACCAGGCTGCAAAACTCTCCCCAAAACTGGGAAAGACTCATCCAGCAGCTCTGCTGTTCCTAAGGGCCAAAGCAGCTGCTTCAGAAATTGCCTGGCTCTGTCTCTAGAGGCTGTAGAGGAACTATCTGGTAAAGAGTTTTGCAGCCAGATGGTCAGCACGTGCTGGGTCTCACTCACCTTGTGCCTATCCAACAGGAGATGAGATCACCACCCCAATATTTTAAGCTTGAAGGGGTACAAAAAGCAGACTTCAAAGCCCCAGCCTTCAAGACTGTGATCCTTGCAGCAAGCAATACAGGAGGCAAGGTCAGGCCTCTTGGGACAATTTCAGCTTTTTGTATTTCAATGCAGCAACTACCACATCATATGCACACCTCTCCAGGTGCTGTGTGAACATCAAACAACTTTTTATGAAATTTTCAGTCTAGAATCGCTTAATCTCATAGCAACAGATTGTATTCATGAGTTTGCATAAAGGAGAGGAAATACTCTGCAATTTGATATTCCCTGAATCCATGTCATTTACATGTCTTTATTCACAGTATACTTCTCCTGATTTTTTTTCTTTTATGGCCTACACTAGTATCAATAAAAACCCTGGCCTTCGTTTATCTTTCTTCCATTCTCCCAAATACCAGAGGAAATTTCTCAGTCAAAAAATAACCTGTTTCTTCCCTTTTTTTTTTTTAAATTTCTACATGATTTTTGAACACCTGCTCTTTATGTCATACTGCAAAACACTAGGCAATTAAAAACTTACAGAACCAGGGAAAAAACAAAGCTTGTCTGCATACAGGGAATTATACATTAGACAGTAATAGCTACACTTGCAGCCACGAGTAAATTGTTAATTTATGTGTGTATTCAGTGCTAAACTACAAAAGCCAAAGATTACTGGGATTTTTATGTTTAGACTTTAAACTCTAAAGTGAAAAAATTCAAAAGCGAAGTACCCATGGCAACCTTAATTTTATTCATCTTGCCCTGTGATGCAGCTCTTGTTCAATGATTTCACATTCCTGAGTAAACATACATCTCTCAGATGATGTAAAGCAAGGTTAAAGAATTCTAAAAATTAATAAAGTCCTTCAGCCTACTTGTAAGCGTGCTGGAGGCATTCAAATGCACAGTTTGAAGAAAAAATTAACTGCCTTAATTTTTGAAAGGAAATAAATGCAAACTGCCATCAAAGTATTTTCAGCTCATCTCTTACACTTTCACTCTTAGCATATCCTTTTTCACATTTTTCTCAGTCTCTCAGTATGAGAAATAAGTAACATGTTACTCATTTTACCTTTCAGTGTTTAGTCTCTGCTTCTTTGCTTCTGGTCCAAGGAGAGATGAAAAATGACATTTACCATGATTATTTGGGGGTGCTTTCCTTATTTTTCCTCACTGGAATGTTTTTATAATTATTTTTATAGACAAGTCTAATTTTATATGATGATGTTTAAGGTAAGAAGAGTCATCCTGTAAAATTTCCAGGCAGTTTAGCATGTGTTTTTAGCATAACACTCTAATAAAAGGATGCTTATATACTCATGCTGTCTGTCCAGTAAATGTGTAAATTAGCAGGTCTTCTCTCATCTTCAGAGCTCAATGTCTAATTTCATCCAAATTTAAAAGACAAGGACATAAGCCTCCAATGTAATTGAGTTCCTACAAGTTTAATGGAAAAATGAGCAGGCTAGAAGAAGACAGACCTGAATTAATGTGGCCAGTGACATCCCAGAAGAAGGGTAAGTGGAGCTGAGCCATCTCCCATTCTGTGTCACAGCAACCAGGTGGCATTAGCGCACTGGATATAAAAAGCTGCAGGTTAGCCAGGGGTTGTTGCAGCAGTGGGGAAAGGAATTATAAACTGTTGTGTATTTTCTCAACGGGACTGTACTTCAGTGCTCCTGACAAGGTTTACCAGCCAGATCTCAAAACAATTTTCTCCAAAAAATGCAGTGCTTCTGAGGAATGAAGGCTGTGGCCTGGAAACTTCCCACCTCAAGGGTGATGTACAGGTTGGAAGGATTCAAGCAGTCTTGCAAATAAGGGTAGAAGTAATTAGACTTTTCAAAGTAGCCAGTTAATGTACTTTGAAAAGAGGCTGCAGGGGGGCAGGTTGAGGAGCTGATGCAGCGTTCAGCCTGGCTGACACTAGTGTCAGTAGGAGGAGAACCACTGCTGAGAGCACTTACTGCACACACTGAACAAAGAGTTACCCAAAGGAAGTGTATCATCTTTAGCAGAGTCTCATTTCTTTACACTGTGAAGGTGATGCAGTTGCCTCTCATGAATACAGTGGAGTCCAGCAGTGGGTTTTGGTGAGCTACGTGGCGCACTGGCAAGTTTCTTGACTCTGCACATTGCCCCAAGCCAGAAGGTACCAGAGCTCCAAACCCCAGAGAGCCCCAGTTATCTCTTACAGGCAGCCTAGTTCCAGCACCCTTCACAGCATCACTTGATACTTCATGCTGTCACAGCAAAAACCCTAGTAGTTTCTGAATCAAGAAGAACCAGCTATTTTGCTTCAAGCTCAGGAAAAGAAAATGAGAAGAACCTGCTCAAAATCACCCCCAGAATTTCTGGAATCATGGCTTACTTCCTCTGGCTGCTCTGCGCAGGCAATGCACAAGCATTAATACAAGATCCTTACCTAAAGTCATAGGAGAACCATAATCAAATGCCATTCATTCTCTCTCTTGCCCTTTCTCAAAAGCAAACAAAAAAACCTCCATGAAAACAACAAAGAGCACTATCTTGTCCTTTGTATCGGATGTTAACAGAATACTCTTTTCTCTCCTCTCACTGAAAAATAAAATTATACACTATTAACTTTGGAAAGAGTAAAATATACTGATGGTAAATACAATACTACTCATTGCAATTTTGGCTACAATCCAGGAATTGTAGCTGAATATGTTTCCTTAGCCACCTGATGTTCCACAAGAATCAATCCCAGTTTGGGGTCTATAGCAGCATTGCTGCTCAAGGAGCATTTAGATGCAGTGGTTCCTTCAGAAAAAAAAATCTGATATTGAAAAATTTCTGGATGAGACCTTATGCAGATAAAGACATTTCAGTTCTGCACAGCGTATAGACAGATCTTACCTGAATTTATATTCTGCCACTTCTGTACTCTACAGTTAAATTTGAAAGCTCTTTTGGTGCTGCAGGACTGTTTGAATAAACCTTATACATTAGACAGTGAATGAGACAGTGGAGTACACAAAAGGGAACCCATTCCTCTTAGTCAGAGCCATTCAGTGATTTTGAGTTTGTATGTAGCCATGGTATTCTCTAAGAGATCTACTGGAAGAAAGCAATGCAAATTGCATTCTGTGTACTCAGTCACATTTCTCTCTCGCTTACTAACAACTACATGGGGCCAGGAATGCCCTCCCCATCCCTCACAGAGCTCTAGCTGATGCATTAGGAACAGCTATTTGCTCACTTCATGCATTAGAGGTTCACTCCAGTGATCCTACATAAAGGCGACAAACGGTCTCAGAGCTGTAAGGCTTCCATGGAGGTCCCATGGGATGTCTCACTAGAGAAATCCGAGTGTGTGGGGATATGGTGCTGGATAGCAAAGCAAGAAGAACAGGAACCCTGTTCAAGGTGTGAAGGGAAGCATCGGCCCAAATTCTTTCAGCTGGGTGGTTTGCTGGGAGAGTATAAGGCAGAGTGTGAAACACAGCAGCAAGGAGAAATGCAAAGAGTCAAAACCAGGATAGGAGGCAAAGTGTTAAGCTAAGCAGCATTTCAGAGTGAAACCCTCATTTCCCTCTGCGCTTTCCTCAGCCACGCTCAGAGATTGTCCATCAGCTACACATTGTCTCAGGAAGGGGAAAGTGAGAGCTCTCTGGACATGCGATTAAAAAAAAGTCAGTCTGTGATTCACCAGCAAATACCTTCTCGCTCCTGACCATTAGGAGGTTTATCAGATTCAGCTCTCACAGCAACAGCACCATTCACATTAGCAGCAGCCACAATCCTCTGAGATGTTTTTATTCCCATTTGGAAAGGGCGCTGCCCTGACAACAACGCTCTCCCGAATCAGCCTGAGAGAGGGAAGCTCATGCATCTTCTCCACTAACAAAGACTTTATCTGTCCCACAAAGCGCAGCCTCAGCAGTGAGCGTAGCTGTGGCCCGTTTCCCCAAAGCTCCAACAAGGGACGCATTGCGTGCAAAGAGCGATGTCCTGCAGATGAGGCGGCGCTGAGGGGGGCCGCCTTGATTAAACCGGGTTGTTCTGCTCACAAGTCCTCTGTGCACGCTCTTGGTTATGGCTGTTAGAGCTGCAGCAGGGTGACATGAATTGCCTTTTATCTAATTGGAAAACACCCACAGTGTTTAGAAGTACTCATTTAGACAGGCAAATCAATAAAGAAAATGGTAAGCATGAGAATACAGTGCAACTATAGAGCCTGTGTGGGTCCTGTATGCTTTTGCTTAATAAAGATTAACTCTTGCCAGTTTGCTACAATATCCAGACCTCAATAATAGCAGAACTGGTAGATTCTACTCTATAATGGCAAGGAGTAGCTTGCCCTTATGCATACACCTCAAGGCAAAAGAATAAGCCTTTTGTTAAAGAGGCTAGAAAATCAGAAGACATTGCAGTGAAGGCAGAAGAGAGGAAAAACTTCCTTTAATTGTAATAGTCATGAAGCTGGCAATCCGATTTCTGTTAAAAGGGGGAAAAAAGCAAAACCTGATTTGCAAAACAACAAAAGCAGCAGCTGTATTTCTATAGAGGTCTGCTGCTATAAGGCACATTGCAGTGAAGGAAATTACCAGAAAAGTGAGTCCAGCTTTTGAACTTTCAACTTTCCTTGCTCTTTTACTTTCACACTCATCAGTGACTGTGCAAATTCCCACCCACAGAGCTACTAAAAAAAAAAAAAAATCAGGACTATTAAGAACAATTATTTAGCTGCTAGAAAACCCTACATGTTTCAAGAAAAAGAAAGAAAAAAAACAGCAAAAGCCCCACAATTCTTACAGTTGCTTAGTTCAGGATTAGTTTTGTTTTTCTTATTTCTCTTTGGCATTTCTTCCCCTAAATCTCCAATCACTTTCACAACAGGCTTATACTGAGTAGCTTCAGGCAGCTGAGAAAATAAAAATCCTGTTTAGCAATGTAAGTATCTCTCCTCTCACTGTTGCTAATAGGAGTTCTGTGCATAACTCACAGCATGCGCCAAAGGGAGAACAGATCTTGAAGCCCACGACTATCTTCACCCACTGCTTGATTCTCTTCTCATTTACACTAACATATTGGCCTCAAGGGGAGCTCTTCTGACATGTCTCAGTGTAAGCCAGAAGAAAAGCAGGCCCCTGGGATTAGAATAGAGAATTTGGCATCTTAGTCTGCTGGCAAAGGTCAGAAGGAATGCTCAGAGTAATACAGGTTGACTCATAATGGCCCCACAGAAACCAAAGGCATGGGATAGATTAGGACTCATGTTCCAAATTCAGCCACCCTTCCCTCATCACCACCTTCTGGCCCTTCCACACATTCCTCACAGAAGTACAGATAACCCAGTATTCCCTTGCTGGGGTGACAACTGTTTAGGAAAAGATGCCGGAGGAAGTTGACAGGACTGACAATCACTCCATGTTCATGAAGTATCTCTATCCTCTCTCTATGAACCACTCACTGCATGACTGAAGGTGAGTCTGCCAAGCCAACCTTTCATGGCCACTGCTCTACACAGGTCTATTGGCATTAGAAAGCTCTCCTCTGTTCCAAGAAAAAAAATTACCACCAAGATTTTAAGTAAGTTCTTTTATATATAGCAGCTGCAGTTCTTTAGTTCATGTTTCCTTTCAAACTAACATTTTACTGATCAACATAAACCAAACAGAACCTTAAAAAAAGTACTTTCATTTGCACTTATGTTCAGTTAGAAAAGGAAATGCATAATAAAATTAATGGATTTTTTATTAGATCCTTTTCCTCTTATTGACAAAATGTATTTTAATAAGGATTTTATCTCCTCTTGCTTGATCCCACACTAAAGTCATGATCCCATTCGTTGGACATCAGTCTGTTGCCATGGAAATCATCATAATATCACCAAAAAAAAGCAGTATTATGACTTCACTGCAGGATCAACAAGAGAGAAAAAGACAGGCTGTATTGCATCACGTCCTTAAGCAGCCATAGCCTTAGTTATTAACACAAAGAAAGAGAACAATTTCGAAAAATACATCAGAGGCAAATTCACATATGTTTCGCAAAGTTCAAAGAGTATTTTCCCTAGAAGGCAAATGGGTTTTGAGCAGTAATTTCAAAGAGATCCTAAATGCCTAGTTCTATTCTTCCAATCTATAATCCCACTCACCATTTGAAACATGCCCTTTCTGTGAATAAATTCTGGTCATTTTTCATTCCATCCCTTCCCAGTGCCACTCTGGACCTCCTTACCAAGTTTGTGGTCCCATTTCATTAGTGAAAGGGCTGATACTTAATTCAAATGAACTTTTTCAATTGAACACTGTCGTTTAGTTCAGGTGGTCTGGGTGGCGGGACAACGTGACATGCCAAATCCCACCCCAAAATGGAATTCACATGTGGCTACCATAATGGGCAGACATGATTAGCTCTCTCTAAGCCTAAAAGTACATACTTTCAGACACTCAGTATGCCCAAGACTGCATTTTACCTCTGAAGGGGTAAGGTGAACCCTCCTGTTCATTTTCACCCTCTGCTATAGCACTTCCCTGTGGTGGTCAAGAAAAATTTCAGTTCTTACCCTAGAGAGGCTTTAGGGATCCAACCAGAGAAGACTTTCCTAGAGATGGCCAGGCCAGTTTCAACAGTTACACACAAATTCAAAGTTGCAAATTTTGATCCCTTCTCCTGTACAAAACAGTTAAACCTGAAGCTTCCTCAAGGACTCTCCATATCCCAGCAGGGCTGTGTGAATGAATTAAAACTTAGGGGAAAAAAACCACTAATACTTTGAAAACTTAAATAGCTCAATGGGTCCTGCATGATGGTGGGTGCTGCCCTACCTGTTGATGTAATTCCTGACAGCAGCAACTACATTGTGAGAATAATAGCAGATACACTTTGAGAAACTCCAGAATAGAGTGGTGGCCTTAATAATTTTCTTTCAGGATGTATTTTCTCTCATGCGCTCTGTTCCAGTGATCATTTTAGGAGGTTGCCTAAAGCTGAAGAAGAGAAGAGGCGCTGCTGCAGAATTCAACTTTAGACTTTGAGCTTTAACGAGCATGACCTTCTCTCAAAACCTGCCAGGCTTGGCAGCTCTCTGAGAGTTCCTTTCCACATACCAACATCAAACAGTTTCTCCCTGCAACTCTGTCTCAGGAAGAAAATAGGATTTGCAGTGGTCACAGACAGTACAAAAGGTGCTGGAAGAAATATTAGAGAGAAAAGAAAGCAGTGGTTGAGATAAGACTGTTCCCTTCATGGGTTCTCTCTTTTTCTGTTGGATGAAAAACTTATCTTTCTTCTGAACACCAACATGCACACACCATAAACTTGTGATTGCCTATGAATTCACATGTATACAACTTGGGTTTCTCAACATTACTAAATCTTCCCAGTGAGAAAGCCTAGAGCATCTGTGCTACATACCAAAAGACTATTCATTCCCATTAAGAATTCACTGGTTTTTGGCCTCCAGATGTGTTTTAAGCTGCTGTGAAGCCTCAGAATTCAGCAGATTAATGTGCTCTAAATGTCATTTGATAAAGGGCACTGCTGCCAATGGTTCATTCACACTGCACAGATTTAATTACCTAAATGAAGTACCCTCCAAGAAAAGCACATTGCTTTGTTGGGAGTTTTTTTGTGATTGTCTTTTTAGGTTGTTTTTTGGCTGTTTTTTTTTTAATGAAACTCCATTTCAGTCTATATTTTTTCCTTTCTAATTGAAATTAATTTCCCAAGCTGTTTTATTTTAGAAAACACCTGGAACAGGGCTATTATTTCAAAGACGCAATTATGAAATTAGAAATATAACTATGATACTTATTTCTTTAATTACAGATATAAATAGGGACTATAGTGCAGAAATGTGCTTACAGGCATCTTCCTGGATTGTGCTGGAAGAAAACTGCAGAATCTGCTGCTCCTCTAATTCCAAGGAGACACAAACTAAGATAAAATAAAGAGGTAGCTACATCTACTACTGAGTTCTGCCTGAAACTTTGGCCTGACCTTTCCCTGTCATAGCCCTGCTAGTGCAACCAGAGCAGAAATTGAGAGAGTTTTAGCAAATTATTGAAATCAAACAACAATATTGCAGCTCTGACTGCAGAAAGCAGCACTTCTCTGATCCTGGAGTAAGCAAAGCAGGATTAAATCACAATAACAGCCCATATCCTTTGCCAAAAGTCTTAGTCATTTGCCTTTTCAAGCTGGGAAAGTTAATCCTATGTTGAAATGTCTACAGATAAAACAGAAGCAGGACCAGTTAACAGAGAGAAGTTAGTGAATTAAAGGAAATTGACAATGGAGGTTTTTAAGAGTAGGGAGGATGAGACCATCTCAGGAATGAAATGGTTACATGGAACTGGAGTGTCTCTCAGGGCTTCTCCCAACCCTATTACACTAATAAAGCCTGTGCTTTAGGGCACCCATGCCAATATAGCCCAGTGCAAGGCAGAGGGATGGCAGCAACACCAACAACCAGAACAAAATGCAGTTATTCAGCATCCCGGTTCAGAACCCTTCATTATTTTAGCTGGCCACGCTGACAGCTGTAATTAGGCACTCTTAGCACAGCATGATACCTTTCAGAAATCAAGGCACTCCCCCACACTCCCCACCCCCCTGAGAGCCATGTCAAGGGGCAACTTCCACAACTGCTGCCTGCTGACCCCTCTCTGACATGACTTGATCATTCTCTGTTATTGATCTCAGCTCTTTTTTCCCATCCGTGACTCCCAAGCCGCCTGCCAGGTAATAAAAATCTGCATCAAAATGCACAGCACACAGGGTGCTGAGAGCCAGAAGCAACATTTGTCTTACAGACCTGGAAACCTGACAGTGTCGATAGGGGCCAGTTATCATAGTGTTGTTTGATCTTTCTGCTGAGGTTGTAAATAACTTCCATGGGTAGTCAAATGGGGATAAAAATGGAGAATCTGCCATGGTAACTATAAAAACAAGGTGCTGCTGTGCCAGTAGCAGCAGACATAGTTAAGCAAGATAAGCAGCCCCTGCTGCCTACAGAGCTCTAAAGACTCCCTGAGTTTCAAAGGGAAGGTATAGGATGATATGTTTTTCTTGCACCACCATTAATTATGTCTTTTCCTTTTCCTGCATAGCTGTCCATCAAGTACTGTGCTCAGATGCAAGCCCAACACAAGCATCTCTAAATGGCTCAGTGAAGCCCTGTAAGGATATGTGACATTTCAATACCAGTCTCATGCAGGAAAATTTTGTATCCTTTTGCTCTCCAAAGCACCTCCAAACCCCATACACCAGCTGAAGCAAATGTTCTCACTGAGTGAGGTTAACAGTATTTTTGTTTGGCGATTTGTCGCTTTTCTCACTCCCTTCTTCCACCACGATGTGAAATTCCAAAATGTGCCTTGTGTGGCTATATAAGATATATCTAGCAACACAGCATACTACTAAAATAGAGGCAGTGAAGACCTAGAGCTAATGCCACATGCTTTGCAGAAGAGATGAAGGTTACAGGCTTTATTCTGTCTCAAAGCTTTTCCATTCCCATTCCAGCTCTCCAGCCCTGAATGAGGACTTAAAACAACCCATAAGAGCAATAAAACTGGAGACAAGTTAGGCAAGTAAAGGAAGGGGGGGCAAGAGGAATAAAAGCACACTGACAACAGCTGTTCTTCAGTGTTCTCAGATTTAACCAGGCCTCAGGTGTGGGATGTGGAAATTCAACAAAAATCAACAGCAACAATGAAATAAACCATGCTTCCAAAAGAAACTTATTCTCTTAGGTCCAAATGGACCAAGCAGTCTCTGAGCAAGATCAGAATTTCTAATACATGACATTAATCCTTTAAAAATCTTTCTTGTGACTGTGCCTCCTCATTACTTGGTGTTCATTAAACACTGTTCAGTGTTCAGTGAGTGGATGATGCTTTCTGAATTCACTGAAATTTTCTAAATTACAGAAAGTAGCAACCTGTTGCTGCTGTTATCACAGACTAGAAGATATCTTGGGACATCTTTGGTTCCATTTTTCTACCTTGGAAGGCTCTAGCATCTTTCTTTCAATTACTAGCTCTACCTTCCCAGGTAGAAAAATTTTCTTATCGTCTATTTTCAGCAAGACACATCGAAATTAAACTTAGAATATGATCCTATTGTTACAGCAAATATATTGGCTTGCTTGGCAAAGTAGAAATGCACATACAAGGCTTTCATTTCACCTCAAAAGGACAGGTACTGATAGTGATTGAAGTCTGTCTTAGTGAATGAGGCTTTTGAAGGCACACAGGAAATGAATCAGTGCTTTCACTCTATTTTTTTGCATAATAGCCGTCCCTTTCCAATAACATCAAACTGAGGTACTGGTACAGGATGGAGGTTGGGAACCAAACTCTTATTTCATCTCCAAGGTGGAGGATACCTCAACAATTACCTTTAAAGTGTCAGTGATGTCGCTGCAACGAGGGAATCTATGGGCTTTCTCCTTACTAAATAATTCAAACCTACAGTAGTTTTTTCCCTCTTGTCACAATCCAGACCCTTTTATAAACATTAAACATATCTAACATATTTAAGAGTTAACATATAAATATTATATGCTCAAAACGTTTAAAAATAATGTTTCCATCCAGTTGTTCAAGGCTTTATACCAGCAGATTTTTTATTCATCTTCTTCTCTCAGATGTGTATATGGTACATATGTAAATAGATGATAATATATTCTTAATAGACAGGACAAAACTTAGAGCTTTTGTTTACAAAAAAAATAGAAAAATATGGAAGCAGACATACAGAAAAATCTAGCTTTCTGTTTTACTAGATCACAGAATAATTTGACATAGGCTAAGAATTTTTTATAACTGTTCATCTATGCCATTCTTCAATCTTAATGAGGTACAAAGATAACCTTCCAAACTTGTTCCCACATTATTTAAGCTTTTCTAGGTTTTTCTCTTTCTCTCTAAATTATTACTGTATAGATATAAATGGATTTGCAGCACTAGAGCTAAGGAGCCAGTTCTCCTCTCCTTTATACCAAGTAAAATGAGGAATAACTCCAATGAGAACACCTCTGAAATTGACTAAATTGTACCAAACACATTCCTAGTCTCGAGGCAACATTTTTCTCTTGAAAAACAATAAACCCCCCAAACTTATCTAAAAATTTTGAACGGGTAGTTTATGAGATCTGGCACTTTGGGGGCCAGAGGAAATATTATTTTAATGAATTGAATTTATGGAAGCACTTTGGTTGGATCATTACTCTCAGAGCTATAATGCTTAACTTGAAATAGTGACTTAAAGCTAGATTTGCTCCTAAAAAGCAGGGTTTTTCTCCTGAGTGTAGGTGGCCTCCTTTCAAAGTTACAACCCAAGAGATTTCACTCAATTGCAACCTTTCTCTGGAAACAGTTAAACTCCTTAAGCACTTTCTTTTTCAAGTGAAAGCTGTCACATGCTTTAACATGTTCTTCCAAGCCTGCCCAGGACACCAGTGGCACCTGGTTCTGCCCTGATGCAAACCCAGACTGGAGCAAGAGCAGCAACAAGAGGCTGCACCCATGGCTCTTCTTTCTGGGGTCCCTCTTTAGGGAGAAGGGATTCAAAACGGTTTTCCAAAATGAGCACTGTAGCCACCCTTTCTGAGGGAAGGCATACATTGATTTAACTCTCAGAGCTGCAATGCCATGCAGGAAGGGGTTTGAGCAGGAGAAGGACAAGTGGCAAGTGCTGCACAGCTCTGAAACTGGAGAGAACAGTCCCTCAGTCAAGAAGGCCGGGATTCAAGTCTCTGCCCTGTCCTTCCACAGAAGCTGCTATAAGATACAATTTTTCGACGCTGTGGTAGTTGCATCCAAATCCGTGCTTGTGCCCATGAAGTGTCCCTTCACCTGGTAACAGTTACAGCACAGGTGGAAGGCTCTCCATCCAGTACCAAGGGTCAGCAGAGGTAAAGAACCACCTCACCTTCTTATCCAGATTTGTTGTTTACATTCAGCAAAGGAGTTTTTTCCAGTTCATACTCTAGCGCAGCATTCCATGTTGCAACAAGCTTTTAAACGAATAAAACCCCAGGGATAAGGGAGGATTCCAGAACACAGACTAATATACCATGCAAATGAACTAAAGCAATTTATGATTTTAATTCCCTTTTTTTCCCTCTCACAATCTGCCCCCTACAGAAGATTATCATGATCTTCTTACGTAAGTTAAACAAAGTAGCAAAGGCCATTGCAGTATCATCCAAGACCTATAACTTGTCTATTGTCTACAAATTCTTCAAACATAGATTTCAGTAACTGCACCTTCAACCATATACAACACTCATACTACACCCCATCACATTACTGTTTTACCAGAACTCCTTTGGTTGGATAACCTCCACTATCCATTGTGTTAGAAACTGTTCCCTGATGTTATTAATGCTAAAGAGAAGACAATTTTCCAGTTTTCCTTACCTTTTCCTTCTGAGCTGTTTTGATGGCTCATATTATCAATGTTGATTAGCAACACAGAAATATGTTATGCTGACGCGTGCATTCAAAGTGGACCCCTAAGGAATACAAAGGTATTACTTCACATACAGCTACGGTGTAAGACAGCTCCCATACTGCAGTCACTCCAGTAATATTGTATTACATCCAGCTGAGACTCACAGCCAAGCCAATATTAGCAGATTTATTCAGTCACTTACGTGTGCATGGACACACACAAAATTTTTCCAACTTTGTTTTAATAACAACTTTTCCATTTCAGGCATTTTGCAAAACCATTAAGCCTTTTTCTTTAAAGTGATATTTCTGACAGCAGCTGACAAGAAGGAAGAAAAATTAAAATTAAAGCTGCTGTTCCATCCTTAATCTGATGCACTGTGGTTAGGATAATGCACTGACTAGATAACTGCATCTGTAGGTTTGCCATGTGTCTTGCAGCTTTAGGCAGAGAGCAATGAACTCTAGATTCAAGGGCTTATTATGAAACCAATGTGTGGGAATGTATAAGTTATTATCCTTCTGTCATCTGTATCAGAGAATTCATTTTTGTTATCTATATAGTCAGAAGGAGGTCCAAAAGGTAAAGCTGTGCATTGCCAGCAAGGCTGTGCGTCATTACGAGACTCCCAGAGTGATGGCATTAGTGCAGCCTATGAAACCTCTTAGTTTGTGACAAAACCTCCAAGTTAATTACACAAACATCTTTTTTTTCTTGTCTTTGTTAATTTTTCAAAGCCTGTCCTAATAGTGTTTCATAATGAAAACCAAGGGGACTAAGTTTTTTTGTCTTTTGTATGATTTGGTTCCCTTAAATTTGCTAATTCTGCTGAATTCTTCCAGTGACTGCCTCACTATTTACCACGCAGCAGAGGTCTGATACCTTCCCTACAGAGACAAGTAGCTTTGCCTTCTCCTTCGGGCTCTTCTTGCTCCTCCAAATTATTCTGATTGATATAGACCTCAATCCATGTTAATTATGCAGAGATTCTCTTACAAAGTGCAGTTCCCATGGCAACAGCATCGGGCAAACAGGTGCATGGGAAGCTGTGATATATTAAACGACAGCTACCCTCTGCCTCTGCGATGTAGATTGCCATTCGCAGGGTTTATTTATAGCAGGTAGTAATTAATCCGTGTGAATCTCATTTTATTGAGAAGGAAAAAAATAAAAAGTGCACAAAATTATTAGCAAGAGTCCTAATTATCCTCATACCATGGATTCTGAAAGTTTTTTTGCCATCAGATAACGCAAACGTGGAATTGTTGAATTATCATTTGTGTGGAGATGTCAGTATTAGAAACGCTACTCCATCGCCTGACAAACACCTTGCATTCTCCCCTGCAGAGCCAGAACTTGCATTAATGTTGCCATGGTGGAGCTGGAGCAACAAAATATAGGCATTGCTCTGTAAAAAAGACGAGATGTTGGCTTTTCTTGGGAGGCCATAACATTGAGGTAACTGGGAATCAAGTGTATGGTATGGGCCTTCAAACCCTTTGCCAGGAAGGACCAAGCAGGTTTTAGCTCTGATACTGGCTCTCTCTGTGACCTGAAGCAAGTCTCTCAATCTCTTCTTCTCTGCTCTGACTCCCATAATGCCTCTATTTTTGGGACTAAAAGCAAATGGTCTAAAAACACTTCAAAGATGAAAAATTGGATATTATGCTGCAAAGTAGGATAGGCTTTCCATTTTAAAAAAACCAGCACGTAGTAGATTCATCTCTCTCTAGTTCAGCCTTGTGTTTCAGAGCTCCTTGAGTAACATACATAAGCTTAGGAAACCAAAACTAAACTGGTCAGAGTTGTGATTCGTATTGCAATGCAATATTAGTACTTGATGGATTTCTTGGATCTTGGCTATGTCTCAGTTTTCACTTCTTATTTTTCTTTTTCATGCCTATGTGAATGATCATGGTTGGCAGACAACATTCCAGATTTTAAAAAAAGACAATGATAGAAAATGAACACTTGATCATCAAAATAGCCTTCCCCAAAAAATCAATACACGTCTTAGATGAAAGAGTACAGTTTGGAGTTTAAGGCTGAGAAGGTGAAGAAAAGATCCCCAGTTGCTCTTACAAACACCCCTAGAAATACTTTTACAGAATAATCTTTCAGTCATTATTACTGCAAAACCTACTTATTTTTCCAATGCTCTGGGTTTTTTCTAAAAAAAAAGTCTCTGGGAAAGTTAAATGACCAGCAGATATGGGTCAGATCATTCACAGACAGAACAGCCTGAGCTACTCATCAAGTCTCACGGCATTCTCAAACCTTCAGATAAACAGGACAACAGATGACAACAATTAGCAAGTGGAAGGCACTGAGAATGCTTTCCTCAGCCCTCCAGTCCTAAATGAAAACTTAAGGACTACATCAGCCTGGAAATGTCTGGACCTGGTGAGTATTCCCCTTGTAAACACAAGCTCCGGAAAGCCAATAGCCCAGGGTCAGTGACCAAACATCCCTTGCAGTAAGACTTGCCTGTGCTAAGGATGGTTTGCCAGAACAGCACAGCATTGCTGGGGCCATGGGGTCTGAATTTGTCATAGTTTAGAGGACTTTTTCCTGACTTGGATGGAGTCATTGCCTACTATCCTTTGAATTTAAGCAGCTCTGGTGTTGGAGATATTGCGTATCATTTCAGGAATCATTAAAAGGGACTTAAGTTGACTTGAACTATAGTCCAATGCAGCACCTTGTTCTTGCTATATCAGATTCAGGTTAGAGTGTCACAGCCAGCAGCTAAACTTGTAATTCTAAGAAAAAGCAAGAATCATGAAGGGGTAGCAATTATTCATTTCCTGAACAGACCCAGTTACATCAGAGTATGAAAAATGAAAGCTGCATAGGTATGCACCTAACCTGCTGGGAAATCCTCCCGTGATAAAATTCTTCTCATTAATATAAATATTTCACAGAAATGGGTTACACATGTTTTGAAACACGATATAAATCAGTTTGCTCTGATCCGGGCCTAGTTCAGGGGACAAGCACTACGTGCTGCACCCTTGAAGAGGGCCCTACAAAGCTTCATTAGGAGGTGATGTTGGCAAGTATGGGGCAGTAGAGAGGATATAAATTTGGCTTTTGAGAGGCTTAATTGCCTTTTACTGACTCTCATTCTAATTAATACATATTAGACCACCATCCTATCAGATCTAATGTATATATTTATTGAAATTCATGAGCCATGTATCCATTTCAATCTAAAAAACAGGAACTCAGAACAATGCAGGTGAATTAATTATTCTTGTAAACCAGAGTAATTTTTGCAGCAAGGTCTCCTTGTTATGGCTTTCCAGCTGCTCAGGGGTCTCTGCATCATTCTCTAACAGATACTGCACCACAAGACCAGGGACAGCTGGAGAACAGGACACAGCAGCCACAGCTGCTGTTTACACGCAGGGTGCATCAGGGACTCAGAGCAGGCTGCAGATACCTTTTATACATGACTCACGTCAGTTAAATTTCTGCCAAAGTGGAAAATTGCAGCTGGAAACTCCAAGCAGACTTCGGCCCTATTTTACTATCTAAGCAGGAGAGAGAAGGTTGAGAATCTCCCCAGCCTCTCAGATCTTCTGGTTGTTCAAAAGTCCAACAAAGACCAATTTTTTTGAAGTGTTCTCTGCCTCAAGAGCCTAACACAAGCCCTAGGTCTGAACACTCCCTGCTTTCCCAAACCTTTTATTTTCCAGGTGTCTGTGGCAGAACACAGAGGCCAGCTTAGCATTGAAAGCCCACACCTACTGAATGTTAACATGTAACATCTTAAGTTTCATCAGTTCCAGCTATATCTCTTGAATCATCCTTCAAAACTGCCTCTTCTATCATCAAGCCCATTGACAGCTTCCAGGAAGGAGGAGGAGAGGCTACTGGTAGCTTCCAAAAATACTCCAGCATGTGCTTGCTCCTTGAACTGAGCTGTATGGAGATCTGAGCTAACCAAAAGCACTCTTTTTGATAATCTTTCCAGGGTGCTCCCTCCTCTTACGCCTATTACACTTCACCAGGTCGTCTGGTATCACAACAGTCTGGTTTCCAGTTAGGCTACAGTCTCCCCTGGCTGGACCCGTCTCTTACAGTGTGTTTGTATAGATCAACCTCAGCACAAGTTATAGTTAATAACAATGGATACTTCATCCCTCCTGAAGTTATGGTGATTTGAGGGCATAAGAAAGATGAAGTTTGAATGGAAAGAGAAAATACTTTTTTTTGTTGTTCTTTTTTTTCCCTAAGACTGAGAGACTAGGAGAAATGGAAAAAGCAGACAATTCCTTGTATGCCCAGGAGCTTGCCTATTTTTTCCATCCCATCCTAGTAGTTAGTTTAACAAAAGATTGTACTTGCTTTGCCTAATAATTATGTCTAATGTCAAGAGAGTTAGGGTCTCAGTTAAACTCTATTTGAGCAGGATTTTAAATTAAAGCTTGCAAACTTAGCACTCTTTACTGTGAGAGATCCCTTGTGTGCTTAAAAGAGTGTGGACTGCATGGGTCACCGCTAGAAATCATTTAGAAATAGCTACTGGATTTTTTTCCTCTCCTGGCAAAGCTGGAAATATTAAAAAGCCATGGATGGCTTCCACTAAGTCATCACCTTTCCACATCAAGAAAATCAAGTTCTTCACTTTGAATGCCTTTCCAAAGTCTCCACTCTAAGGAAACATCAAGTTGTTCTAACCTAAGGAGACTATAATGACCCCTTACAGCAAATCCACATTCTTCTTGTGATTTATATGTTACCTTTTTTGTAGGTCCTGTCATGTTTCTGTATCCAGAGGACAACAGGAAAACTCTCTTTTCCACTTATCCTGATTCCAAAGGTCTAACTACTCTTAGAAACACTCTCACAAAAATAAAGCTGGATCAAAACTTGTCACACACTGATTGACATACTGGCAAAAAAAAAAGGTAAAGAAAAAATTGAACCACTACAATACTCCATCATCTAGGTGTCAGTGTATGGCTGTAAAATAATCAGCTGGAATAGAGCTCAAACTAAACACTTAGATCTTCCAGTCTGCGGGAAATTTGTTATAACCAGCCAGCAAACCTCTGGAGAGGTAAGGGAGAATTAGGAGTCTTATCAATGGCATTAACATAGCACAGGAAACTCTGTTCATGAAAATACACAGTCTACCTGTATGATTGTCTATACAATTAATTCTCTAGCTTATTTCACGCTAACTTCATCGTTCAGCCAAGCCTGCAGAGTTTCTCTCCACCTCCCCCAGTATATTTAGAAGAAGGATTAATTTTATTTCTGTCCTTCCCCCAGTCTCAGAAGGAAACTTCTCCTTTATTCAGTGAGCACATTATTTTGCTTTGGTAATTCCCACTTCACAGCCTTTGTCAAAACTGTCATCTTTTTGTCTGGGAAAAAGCATACCAGGATGTATCTGGGGCCAGGCACTAGTGACACTTAGGTGTCTCTGGAGTTTGTTGTCAAATAAGACAAGTCTGTCAACCCCCAGATTAGATCTGGTATCACAGCAGTGCTCTGCTAGAGCTTCCAAGCAAACATCAAAACAGCAAAACCTTTGGTGAGGGGGACAGAGGTAGCACCAAACACAAGCTCCGAATATATGCAGAGACAGCAGGAAAGCTGCCTCTCTAAAATGCTTTATAGGTTTACAGACTTATTTTCTGATCAGCCTCATCTTTCTCCTGCCTTCCAGATCACTGCAAAGCACAGCTGGCTGTTGTCCCAGGCGTCCTGGGGTCTGGAGGCAGCTCTTGTTGAAAGGATAGATGCTCCTCAGGAGGATCTTTGCCCCACCTGGAAATTCTTACCCAAATATTATCTATGTGCCATGCACCCTGAACCACCTAATCTATGCTAGTTCAGATAAAGAAAGAGGAGAGAGAAGATGACTGATTCAAATGTCAATACAGTATTTGCAACCACCAAGGCCTGCTGGTCTTAGGTATCAAACCTAAAACAACTAACAGAAAAACTAAGGGCACAAATATCTCAGGAGCTGTAATTATCAAAAGGTGAAAGATTAAATATCTTGAAAATTTATGAAGTGAGAGACTGTATTTACCTTTTTATTTATGTTGACACACCATATACTTCAAGAGAAGAGCTGAGAATCCTTGTGCGATTTAGGCCCATCATGTTAATTGTAATTGGTCTGTCAAAGATTTAAAAATGCCTAAGTGATAGGTTTTGAAACAACATCAACAGCAGGGCACTAAGCTTAATTCTGCAAAGCTGAGAAAACAAGCCTAATAAAAGGGAACCTGTTTACTCCATAAAATCAGTTCCAGTCCCCAGAGCTCCCACTTGAGCTCAGCACTGTGTGTGAGAGGGAGAGGCAAGAGCTTCCAATTGAAAAATATTTCCAGTTTTCCGAGCACTTTCCATATCAAGTGCCGGAAATCATAGGGGTACTTTCTCTCCACTATTCAAACAAAGTTATCAAAGAGGAGGCTTCCTTAACTAGGCACATAATTTCATGTCCATTTGAACTCCAGCACTAGCTCTCTTTCATTCTATATTTTAGATAAGACCTCTATAGGTGTGGAATTACAGCAGTATAGCGAAGGCAGAAACACTATAGAAATATTAGAATAATCCCTTAAACAAGAGTCACAAAGCTAAGGAAATTCCAATTCAAGTTTAAATTGAAAAGAAATTCAAGCAAAATGTGATGCATGGAAATTTTTTATTAAGTCACACAATACATTTTCTTCCTCTTTGAAAGGTGTAATGATACCATTCAGACTGCTATATATTATTTTAATTAGTGTTTATATGGAAAACACTAATTTTCAAAACACCTGAGACCTGAAGGGGTTGTTTGTTGTGAAGGACTTTATGTGAGATGAGAAATGCTGCCTTTTTTTTTTCTTTTTTNTAGTGAAAACTAAAGCTTCAGATATTTCCCAGCTCTCCATTTTCGGGATTTTTGACTATTCAGGTCTCTTTCACATTTGACTGCGCCTGGATCTTCTGCATTCTGAGTGCTTTGTTCTGGATGTTACAGTTTCCTAAAGGCATTTATTGCCATTCAGCACCAACATTAACTGCTAGTTTACTGCTTTTGTAGAATAAAGCTTTCTTGTACATGCTTTCCTTTCCTCACCAGAAGAGCATGAGATGGCACCTTTCCATGCAAGGGCTGTGCTCCTCACAGCCCAGGGCAGCAGCTCACAATTAGCCAAATTCCATCCACAACTGCACACAGGATGGAGAGCAGCCCCAGCAGCACCCAAACCAACTCACTCAAGCCCAGCAGATGCCGAAGGGGTGCTCCTCCTCCCCCTGCCACAGCAATGACTTGTGAACTCTGTGTTTAAAGGCAATAGGAGCAAAGCACAACATCAAGCTCTCATTAATACACAAGTGATTGTGGATCTCTTGCTTGTGCATTACATCTATTTTGCCAGCTTCACCGAGCCACACAGATTAGAGCCTGCAGAGAGTGTAGAGCATTGCTAGGATCACTTGGGGTGAAGCTATTGGCTGTTGTGGGATATTGACTATCCATAGTGACCCACTTTTCATTCAGTTTAACTCATGAGCCACTTGATTTATTCCTGCACTCCATGGTAACCCAGTTCTACACTCAGCTAGCATTTGGGGAGGATCTCTTGCATCTTTCATATGCAACAAGCAGTAGTTCAAAACTCAGCCTTAACAGCAGAGTCAGGACTGGCTGCTGCCTCACTTCGCTGCAGAGAAAACCCACCAAAGGGTCTCTCAAACCCAAACTTCTCTAGCTTGCATTCATGACCTGTTTTGACCTCACCCAAAATAGTTTCCCTTACCCACATGACGTACATTTTTCACTTTATCCTGTTCAGTTGGATATATTTTACATGCTGTTACTGCTGCTTAGTCTCATCTTCTGTCACCACTCATCTCCCCCTCCCACTTTTCTTTTTTAGGTCATTACCATGTTGCCAGCATTAAGGAAACATTTTGGATACGAAATAAATTCATGCACTGGCCTGTGCTAATGTACCTTGTCAAGACAAAACTACCAGAACTGCTTGTCTGGGCGTAAATTTGGTTCCTTAATCCCCATTCTTTCATTGGTTTTCCTCAGTATACACTCCTGCAGGGAGCAGCTCCAAGTGAGGACAGGAGAATAACTGGCTCAAGTATTGCCTTCAATTCGTTAGAATTTCACTTGTTAAAAAATAAATAAAACCTGAAATAACCAACAGGGGGAAACCCATTCTTACTTGCCCTACTCTACTTTGGGACCTCTATTCGAATAGCCCAGAAATGTACTTACAAGTTCTTTTCAGAAGTGTGTAGATTTCCATTAAATCTACTTAGAAGCTTTTCCAGATAAATCTTCCACAGAGAATGAACTTGGAGAACAAGCATTTCCATTTCCTTCCTCACCTCATTAATTAATGTGGGACTATTGGCTGACTCCCACATACAGATCTGCTGCTGAGCCAGTTTCTGCAGGCTGTTCTGCATATCGAGGCTACTGTCACACATTACCAAATGCTTTCCACTTGTCTAGATTTTTTTCTAATTACTGACAGAGGGAGAAGAGTATCCTAAATTGACCTTTTCCCTAATTTGAAAGGGAAAGCTCACTTAAGTAGTCAACCCCTACGAAGCCCAAGAAGACTTTCTACATAGAGTAGTAAAAACCAAAGTTCATGTCCTCACTCCTCTGCATATGAACTATTCAAGAATTGAGACCTTAAATCAACTTTTTTTACAACCTATCTACAATCTTAAAGTATCTCTAATACCCTCAAATAGGAATACTTTCTAGAGGAAAGTAGATTTCTTTAAAGTTTTCCTCTATCCCAGTTTTCTCAGGTACCTTGTTTATCTAACAGCTGGACACTTGATAAATAGTATCTATTTTCCCCTGAAAACATCTCTCATCCTCTTCCTTGTCCTATGTTTCCTTCTTTTCATGTTCTCAGAGGTGCAGCAGACAAAAAAAATTAAGAGTCAGTAGTAAGTTTTCCTAGAAAGGCAGCTTTGGTTATCCCATAATTGCTTCTAAACTCAAAACTTGAACATTTTTTGTAGTAAAAAAATTTTTTTCAATTTTTTTCAGTAGTCAGAGAAAACTCCAAGAGGTGTGGGAGTCAGGTTGGAGTCTCTGTCCTGACCTTGGGGACTTTAATCCATGTCTGTCTCTGTCCCCAGCCACACCCTGCCACAGTGCCTGATCACCCTCGATGAGTCAAACCCAGTGAGTGTGTGCACCAGCCAGCCCACAGGCACAAATCCCTTTGCTCTCTCAACTGTTTTTCACATATTCCGCCCGAATAGGGATGGTATTGCCAGGAGGAAAAATCCCTTGCTCACTCAAATCATGTTTGGCACAGAAATGTGTTGGTTTGTTTGGAGCAATGGTGTCAAACCAGTTTGGGTCCTTTTCTTTTCCCCAGGATATTTAGGGTTCTTAAAACTGAGGAGTTAAAATCCTGTAGTTCATGTTCCAATGTAATTGGAACATTTTAAATAGAAACAATCCATATTGATGAGCATAATCTTATATTCCTAATAAGGGAAATTAACAGTTTAAGCTATTGTTCCCTCTCACACTATAATGGAGACCTTTATACCAGCAATGGACTTTCTGGAACAATACACAGCTAGAGCCTCAGAGGACATCTGTTTGCAGACTTACATTAGTTTGGGGGACTGAGTTTACTAAAAGTGAGCAAGCCTCTATGTTTGCAGATACCTGATTTGAACACGACTTTGAAATTGATACTTACTGTTTTACTAGAGTCAAGAGGGCCTAAAAAATGTCTATTCAATTAAGATTAAAAAGAAATAAGAACATTAACAAGCCCATTTTCCATGAAGTTCAGAACTGGAAAAAGATTCAGTTTATGTTGCATAAATCTCCAGCTAGAAATCAAAATATCTGGACTTGGTTTAATTACATCTCAATGTGATCCCCAATAGGACTCAGTAACCTATAGGGTTTAATAACCTCAGCTCATTTAATGTCCTTTCATTACATTAGTGTGACAAACCAAGAGCTAGGTTTAAGAACCTAAAACTGTATGCTTCCTCCTGGGTTTTCCCATATGTTCACCATCTTTAGCTCAGGCTCCCAGGATACTCATGCCAAGTCTTATAATATGTTCCTAGCAGAACAGGAAAAATACCATCTTCCACTCTAATTTACATATCTAGTCTTTGTAGAGGAGGGAAAAAAATTATTTTAATACTACAAAGCAATACTCTGGGTATCTATAAAGATGCAGCCTTATCTGTGGAAGAAAAACTTATCAGAGGTCTTCATCTGGCTTCAGCAATAGGTCAGAGAACATGATAGGGCCCACACCTGAGGCTGCGAGTTGTTTTGTGATATGAATAGCTGTCTAAATAGAGACCAGTTCCAAATCTGACACTAAATAATCATGCAGTAGAAAGACTTTTGGGCAGAAGAATCACAGAATAAACCAGACTGGAAAAGCCCTTCAGAGATCACATAACCCAACCTCTGCTCCAAACAGAGTTCATTTGCTCTAAGTTGACAGCAAAAGGTCCATTTGACCAAAAATTGGGACAGCACACACCCACCCCCTTCCTATAGGTTATGTGAACTCAGAAGTTTTAATTTTCACATGTCACTTGCACTACAAGTACAGCATTTTAAAACACGCGGGGACTTCACACCCAAAACCATCAACTCTGATGTCTGGGCTTGCAGAGAGCCTGGCCCTTTGAAAGGGCAGAGTTTGAGCCTTGTCAGAGAAGGCGCCCTGCTGGAGGAACCACTGTCCTCTGACACAACAGGTGGGATGCACATCACCAAACTTCAGTGTCAACAGGACTGATGACTGTAACAGCCACCTACTATCCCTCTAAAATCAGTGGAAAGAAATAAGCCTCTCAGGCATGGTTTATCTGACCTATTTAAGTGCTGCTTTGAGAAAGCAGGAATTACACTCCAGGATCTGTTGACTGTCCTGATTTGATCTCCACTGACTGTAAAGGAAACTCAGTTGTAGGCAGATGAATCCTAGCCTGTAACTGCTTTTACTCGCTGCAGACATTTTAAGCTAGAAATAATGTGCATATGTGAACAAAGCAAGGCCAGATTGTACGTTTCAAAGCAAGTACTGCCACAGCGAGGCTGGAAAGGGATAGGAATAGCTAAAGCATTTTTCTACAGAGAAAATATATATCTATGTAGCCATGTCCAAAAGACTATCTAAAGAAGCAAATATTTCTCAGAGATTCTTCCAAGTGCAGTTTCTGCATTATCAAGCATCTGCCCCCTTCAGCAACAAGCACAAATACAGATTGGGATTCCACTAGCTCTGCTACTTTTGGGAATTAACCAAGTTCCCTCTACTTTTGCCCTACCCAATACTTTCAGGAAAAATGCAGCAACATGCGCTGCTTAATTGTTTTGTTATAATGTGTTAAAAGTAAACTGAATTGTTACAGGCCAGAAATAGTGTGGCTAGGAGGGCCTCTTCTCCAGGAACTGATATCACTCAGTACAGGCCTCTAAGTCCCACTGTGGCCGTGCTCACTCAGGTGTAGCCGTCTTCATGTACCACTATAGAAGAATCCTGATACAGTTTCTAAACTGTACCAAATCACAAACTGTTAGAAACAAAAAGACCAAGATTCTTTTGATTCCCACCTACTAAACACTGAAAATCAGTACTAAAATAGTGAAACAACCTAGAAGTTAATGCACCAAGTGCTAATATAGAGCTGTTGTCAGGTGATGGTGGGTTTTCCCCGATCTTTTTAACTGTACCTGTAAAAATAACCCTAAGAAAAAGGACCTTTTCAAAGTTCAAGGCCTGAAGAAACATCAGAATTGACCAGCTTCTCCACTGGGAAATCAGAAAAGCCTGCAAAATATTTTTTTCTTCTTGGAAACCTCAGCTTTAAGAGGAGGTTGGCTCAGAATGGCACAGAGGGTATTCCCTAATCAAAAGCTTCTGACATACAGGAGCTGTTGTTGTGCCTGGTAAGGCTGTGAACAAAGGAAACTGTTAATCCCGGGTATTACTGACACACAGAATGCTTATACCTAACTACATAACACAGCTACTAATGCAATGCTCTGTTTAGGACCACAAAGGCAAGGTTACCAAAAAAGTCTAGTGCTGAACAGCCCCCTAACTTTAAGGCTAAAAACTGGGATTTTAAGACTCATTTCTTACTCTAATAAAATGAAAGTGAAAAACTCCAGGTCCAGACACCTCAGATCTGATATAGGTTTAATTAAGACTGGAATTTAACATCTCAGACATATGTTTAATTTAACAAAATCATAGGTGAAACACACATCTGTGAACCTACCAAAAGAAGTTTCTACTTGAAATTACTCTGACCCATGCCATAAGCCAAAAAAGACAAACCTCTGATTGTGGAAAGCCCCAGATGAGAAACAAACCTTTTTAGGTGCTACTGAAGTAATTTATGTATAGAAACCTGGTCAAATACACTGCTGAATTATTACCACATCTTGTAAGAAAGGAATTCCTCAGATGTGCAAAAATGAACTACCACTTGGGATAACAAATGAACTTTTATATGTGCAGCAATGACATGTGATTTATGTCATTGTCATGTTCTCTTTAATTCAGGAGAATCTGATAACCTCATCAGATCTTGCTGCTGTGACAACAATCCTTATACACTAATCCAAAGAGCATCTTCGAGTGGGGGGAAAGAAGTAGTCACACCATTCCTTAAAGATGTAGTTTATCTATTCCCTACCAGATCTGATTTCAAGTAGTCTAAATTTTAAAGAGGAGCCATTTTGTGTCTCAGTTAGGAAACAATTTGAGTCAAACGATCAATACACTTGCTCCTGAGGGATTACATTCTTAACACATACTTCTTAAAGTATCCACAAACTGCATTTTGTGCTCCGTGCTAAGTTGTTGTGTGCCTATAGCGGGTAGCTCTGTGCCCATGCCCTTGTGGGAAATCACAAACACCATCTCTACCACGACTGGGAGTGCTGCACACAGGCGAATGTCCCTATAAAACATCTTGGTGTTTATATGCCAGTATCACAACTCATTACATCTCACAGTTTTTCAGCCTGATCTCTTTTAGCCTGATCTCTGTCCTCTCCTCTTTACCCATACTGAGGGCATAATAGTCCTTACATTATTGTTTCAAAGTAGATAATAAATGAATCAGTTTAGGTTTCCCTACAGGTTCTTTTTTTGTACCTGAGCCCTAAAGAGCAGTAAATACCTTCTTCAACCTCCCTAAAAGAGCAGAATGGTACAAAGGTGAGAACAGTGATAACTTTTGAGGACAACAAGACACATCTTTTACTTAGGCATCGAGTACATTACAATATAATTTACATTTAGGCCCCTCTCTTTAATAGTTCTGTGTGTAAACAAACAGAAGCCAAATACAATTTAAAAGTTACATCAGCCTTTAGAAAGCCTGTCTAAAAAAAGTTTTATTAATTTCTATAGCCTACATAAGAGTATTTAAAATGCAAGAAGCATGTGACTCTAGACGTAAGTATACAACGGCTTAATTCAACATAAAGCAGACCGGGTTACCAAGTTGTCACTATTGAAGTTGTAAGAGCAATTAACCTTATAGGACAGTAACATTTCAAGTGTCTACAAACTGGTCATAAAGCTGTTTCAACATCAAGTGCCCATATAAGACTTCAGTAAAATTTTATTTTCTGAAGGTACTTTATGCTTAACCATGCTGCATTTCTGGACATAGGAGCAAAAGTTAAACTAGGCAACTTAATCTGTTTTTAAAATGACCAAGATATAAAATCAAAGTTTCCATTAAAAATAATTACTGTTCTGAAATTGTGATCCTTGATATCTGTTGTTCACCTAGCTCCTGCTAAGATAAACACTCTTACAATCTATTTGTGGGTATTCTTAATACAACACTAACAGTAGAGATTACAAGTCTTCTATTTTAGTGTCACTGCCTGCAAGCATACAATACTTCCTTTATTAACTTTCTCAATATTTGTGATGTTTTTAATAAAAAAAGACCAGGTTCCCTTTATCTGTAACTGTAGCTAAAAACCACACATGACTGCAGCTGATGTGCTGAGAAGCCACCAGCCTCAGGGTTCTTTCCCACACAGTCATGTTTAGGGCAGGTCCCAAGCATGTTTCTTCCTTGTAAGGATCCTTACAAACATTTCAATCTTTCATTCCCAAATGAATTCCTCTTAATCAAAAGTTGGCAGTTCCAGGCAAAATTTCTTTGGCTCCCATCTCCAACTTAAAAGCATCTTGCTTCTCCCTATTCAGACTCAACAGGCTGGTGCAAGCAAAAGGCCACAGCACCTGTACAGAGCAGACTCCTTCTCAGCTGTCCATCCCCCAGACATAGCACTTCCATTGTCCTTCCAACAGCCAGGTGCTCTGTGGGACTTGCCAGGATGCAGACTTCATTAAAACATTCAAAATCTCCTCACAAGTTAGGAAACCTGAGCCTTTCAAATTTCCCAACCACTCAGAATAGTTTTGCATGTCCTAAGCATTAAGGACTTGCATTTTTCATTTCCTTGTGACCATCTTATCTTGTACATTTACTAGGACACTTTAAGCTATCATCAACAAAATGAGATAAGAGGCTTATGGCATTACTGGTACCTAAAGCATCCCTCTCAGATGACAGGGCATTTTGCTGAAGTTAGTTAAATTAGACCATGAAAAGGCCCTTAGGAGGACATATTTTACCCTGTTAAATCTATGCATATTCGCAAACATTTTTTACCTGAGAGGACCCTGAGGCTAAATGGGAGTTTACGCAATTTTCCTTTTGATTCGGCCCATACCTCATTATAGAGAAACGAGCAGGGCATTGATGAAGAGATGTGCTGCTTTTGAGTGATTACTTCAGGGATCCCAGTCTCTCCCCACTCCCTCTCTTCATAGCAGCATTGTCAAGTTTAATTTAATCCACTTTAAAACTATAAGAACAACTCTTTCTTTTAGCAAAGCGTAACAAGGGTGCCCCTTCAAGGACCACACCAGGCTCATAGCTCAATCATCAATGGGAGATCAAAAGATATGTGCTGAAAATTAACCAGAACAAACCTTTTCATTATGAGTGGCCACATGCAATTACAAATGTTTCTGGAAACAAATTATTGACTTGCCTGGAAATACATATACAAGAACGACAAGTTATTACTACTGTTTAATCAGCATCCCGCCCCAGAAAAACTGCCCTTTATAAATGCTGATATGCCCATAAGCCACATATTTCTCAACCTTCCTTTTTGAGAAAAAAAAAGAGAAAAAAGTTTTCTGTGAAATTCCAAAGCAAAAGCAACATATGCACATGAAAACCACACTGAGACATAAAACACAAAAGAACGTCACATTTGACAATGCAACCACAACTGTATATGCAGGCCCATATTTTCAGTGGTGGCTAATAGCTGCTCTCCTGATTAATGCAAGTTTGTACTAGTCACGTGCACGTTTGTGTAGTGTCATTTTGATTTGGAAAACATGACAAGATTGTTTGGTTGCATAGTGAAATTATATCCAGTGCACCACTATTTCCAGAGGAAAAACAATTGTACCCTGACGACACATTTGATCTTTGAAGTAATTTACCAGGGAAAGCAAATATCTTGTCTTGTTACCAAGTAAAAAGAGTCCTAATACTTCTCCATTATCCTTATCCTCGAGGTTTTATAGCAACCTGAAGTAGTAAACAATCATCTGCATGCAATTCTCCTGTATTGCCTCTTCTATGATCCTTTGCTGCTCACTAGCTGCAGAGTTAGCCACAGTGCACTTCATCTACTTTGTCCTGGTGCTACTGATTACATGGAAGTTAAGGACTCATCTTTTTAATAACTTGGGATTTAAAGGCCATTTGGGGTCTGAGTTTTATTTACAGCAACTGCCTGCCCTTTACTAACTGGTTATCTAATACAAGTGTCATGTAAGGTACTATCCAGAGCTGTGACTGTGTTTTGTAGAGATTACCTAATAAGTGGGCTTTGCTTAGGACATTTATTGCCCTACTACCTGACAGCAAGTTTGATTTGAAGATAATGCAGTAGGAAAAGCTTTAATCACAAAAATAAAGTATGCAAACACATCTGGGCCTTTTCATTTTGTTTCCACAATGGATATACCTCTCTTAGAATCTATATCTCATCACCTTCTGGAAGCAAACAAGTGCAAGCAACAGGGGAGATCAGATTTTCTCAGTTGTAAACCAGACAAAGATGCATAGAGAACACTTGTACAAAAGCAAACAAATAAGCAAAGGGCAAAGACCACACATTTCAATAAGAAAGTTTATGTGATTCTCTGTGTCCTCTCTATGAACTCTGTGCAGTAGTGGGTGTGCTTGTGTGTGTTTTCCAGAGCACAGGATGCATCAGTCAGAAGAAGGTCACGGGCCCAAATGCTGACAGCCACATGGCATGGAAAGCACACAGCCCAAACGCCAAGACTGGGACTCTTCCTCAGGCATAAACGACCCAGCAATCTCAGTGCTAGCAACCACTGGGGTCCTATCAAAATGAAATTATCCAGGGTAGGCACAGCCTGGAAAACAAACCAGGTATTTACATCTGTGTTCAGAACAGCAGCCAGAAATGTCTTTCTATATAAAGAGTGCATTATATGACTTTCAAATGTCATAGCTCACCTTTTCAGAGGAGAACCTGAACTAATGAAATCTCCATTCCTGTTTGTTCTTCAACACAGATTTCATTTCATTAGTTGACCAAGGCTTCTTGATGTTAAATATTAATTAAATCTTCCATTCTTTACCTACCTATTGCACCAGAGTTTTCAACAGATCTTCGTTAGGGCCTCACAAAGGCCAGAATCCACCTCTGAACAGAAGCTATACATCTTATGAAAAGGGAGGTGTTATTCGTTGTACATGCCATGTCTGAACTGCATCCTCTGGGAATGGTCACAAGGCTGACCTGCTCCCTTGAGTCACAATCTTATTAAAAGCACAAAACACAAAAAGGCTGAAATTTGTTGTAATGTTCTGCTTCACGGGAAGAAAAGGGCTACATTCAATTAATATGAATTCCTACTGAATAGTTAATGAACTAAGACCTGCCCTCAGGGAGTCAGGAGATCTCCACTCATCCAAAAGCTGTGCCTTCCTCTTCCTCACTAGCAAGTATCAGTGAGCTCTTTTCTCTCAGGTCTGTAAGTCACTATTATGCTATCACCCACACCAGCTTGAAGCCTCTTTTTACACTTGGCAAAGCAGCAGACCCTTACAGGTCACCTTTAGCTCTTCTTTTCTAGTCTTGATTAAAGCAAGTGGGTGCTGTCTGCCTGTAAAACATTTCCAGACTCAAGGCTTCTACCTCTTTTCCTATTTAAGAAATGCTGATGCACACAATTTTGTACTCCTAAATTGCCTACAGTCACCAGCAATCCCAGCTCTCCTGTTTAACTCTTTGCACGGAACACAGCAGGTAGTGCTCCAGCACTCAGTTGTGCAGGGCGGCCGTGAGCTGCTTCTCAATGCACAATCTGCTTCTTAGCTAATTTTAAGTGCTGCTGTTCATTACAGATTCCACATCTACCCCACATGCTCTGGGAAAAGACAAAGCTGTAGGCACCATTTTACTGTGAAACAGGAAAACAGAGCCTTGCTTGTGGTCATGCACGGAGTTTTCACCCCCAGGAGAGACAAGGATATAACTAACCTAAGGCTTTGCAAACTCTTGCTGAAAGGCACGAAGCTGCTTGATTCAAAACATGGACAACCTCACTCGTCCCAGTGCCTAGAGAGGGAGGTCTGGTAACGGCTTTTCTATCAAAAAATGCAAATGGAGTCACTTTAGGGGAACTACTCCTAGTCTTCTTCATGCCCAGAGCATACAGCCAAGCACACAAAACTGCACATTTACTTGAATACAAATTCCAGGCTTCTGCTTTAAGTATTTCTAGATTGGGTATAAGCCACTGCTGATCAGCTTTATTCAGTGCTTGTTTCCTGATTTGTTCCGTAGGAGATACAAGTCTTTCACGTGGCAGCTGAGCTCTTTCAGCTCCAGATATAGGCTTGGATATGTTTGGCTGGGGGAGACTCTAAATCATTCCAAGATCTTAGCCTGCTAAGATAATAGGTCCTCAAAACAAAGGTTTGTCTTTGTGTCCCTGTGGTTGCCTGTTTTCTGACCAGACACCACCAGATTGGTTTAGTACAGTAAGTATTTTATAGCTGAAGTGGCACGATACTAGCTTTGCATCCCTCTACACAGACTTCAATGATGCCAAGGAGCAGAGATGCAAATCAATTTATTCTGTATTCATCAGAGATCAGTGCCTCAGGATAGGCACTAGGAGTACTGTTAGGGGAAGGACAGGCATGAAATGGCAGGACAGAAGACAATTGCTTGACAATGTATCAAGATAAATCTAGTCTTTACACCAGGCTTGTGTGCTGTGTGCCTCTGAGGCATAACATTTCAAGTTGAGATTTATTCAGAAAGCGTAATCTATGGTTACAGATCTCACATTTCTACATAAGCCTGGTCTTAAATATTGCTTTAACTAGTGTTGGTAGTCCTTTTTTGATCTTAAATTCATGGCTAAGAGTTAAAAAGTGTGACTGAAAGGCCACTTCTGAAGAATGGATCTCAATGTTCATATGAAAAGTAGTTTTGTGGCTCTTACTAGTGCACTCTTCAACCTTGGAAAATAAAGCTGATAGGTTCTGTCTTCAGAAAAGTTAGACAGAGATATCATCCAGAGTCTACAAAAAACAGCTTCAAAGAAGTCCATTCTGCCAAATAATAGAAAAAAATGGTGCTGATTGATGGATGGGAATCAGTCAAACTGATTTGTGGGACAAATCATGCATTAACATATACGAGACCGCATTCATTGAAAGAAGTGTAGGAGGCAACACTAAAAACTTTTCAGAGAATAGGGAAAAAATTTAAACACTATATTTCAAAAGAACCTACAGGACAATTAGTACGAAGATCTTTTTATGAACACTAACTCTCAGCACCTACATGAAGATCAAGAAAGCAGACATCTCCACAGGAACTCCTGCAACTTATTTTTTGTTTTAGAAGACACTGCTGCTTTTCACTGCACTTAACAACAATCCCGTGGTACTGCTGAAGCTCCCTGTGCAGCCCACAGCAAAGGTATTTGTGCCAACACTGATCATCAATTTTAACGTTAAAAAAAAAAATAGTGCTCCTGTTCAGAAAGAACACAGTCTCAAAAACTGAGAGAACTTCTGCACTGCAAGTGAAAATACATGCCTCAAACTAGGGGTCCAGAGAGGTGCACACTTCAGTGTGTGCAAAAGGAGATGTTTGGAGATCTGAAGACTCGATCTTGCAGATCACATCAATGCTATCTCTGCCCTCTCAAGTGGCTGGCTGGACAAATTAAGTTTAAAAAGTCAGGAAGGAAAAAAAAAGCCTCCCAGTCTGTAAAAACTGAGACCTTGCCTGTCTCAGGAACAGAGGACTCCCGCAGGGAGATGAGCTTAACCAGGTTGTTCTTCCTCAGCATCTTTACAAAGGTAGCAACCTAGGAATAGACTCACATATGTAAAAACACCACACTCTTCGGGCTTTCCTGCACTCAGGCAAAACCTATTTATGCTGCAGTAGTGGTTTCTATGCTTCCCCTTCAAACACAACAAAAAAAGATATGTGTCTTCAGACTCATTTACAGAGTGACCCTGCTGGCACTAACACACCGAAGGCACTGTTAGAGGTTAGAATGCAAAATGATTAAGAAAACCAGAGAGCAGGTATATGCTGGGGAAGCAATGTTTCAGTTGATAATACAAGCCTAAGCTGAAGCCTGTGAACACAGAACACGCTGTTCTGTCAATAAACCCTTACCCTCCTTTCCTTCCCTGTTCCAGCTCAATTACAAACTGGCAGAATGGATGTTTCAAGGTAGAGCAGGCTTATATATCAGTAAATTCAAGCAGTCAGGCTTAAGTTCAGTCATGAAAATCTCCATGTTTTCAGTAAATTGGAACAAGCTTAAGTGAAGATAGAAGGTGTCCTGCACTTCCTGTCATTGCACTCTAGCTGAGTTACAAAGAAATCCACATTTAGGTGACTCTAGATGCCAGGCTACTCACAGCAGGTTACATCACAAAGAAACACAAACAGATTAAAACTACCTCTGTTTCAAAAGCATAACATCACTGTGGTCTATGCATTTTAACAGAGTTGTACATTCATCCTATAGCCTGTAGAAGATGCATTTCTAAGGAATCTAGGCATTAGGCAGCATTCTTAAGATGAGGGGCATGCTCTTACACAACTA
>WEIT01039878.1:7629-36851 GCA_013389985.1 Dryoscopus gambensis
ATTTCCGCTGCCCGGTGGCGGCTGGGAGCGGCTCCGCGGGGGCTGGGGGGCAGCTCCGGGAGGCTGAGCCCTCTGGGAGCGGAGCCGAGCGAAGCCGGGCCGGAGGGGTGAGCCAGGGATGTAGCCTCTGAGCACTGCCGGATTTTTTGGTGATCCTGCGTTCGTCACCGTCCTTTCCCCACCGCCTCCTCCTCTTCAAGCGAGGCAGCGTTCTCCTGACAGCTCTTCTCCTCGCAGCCTCCGCACGTATGACACATTCGCTCCTATTGCAGGTCTCCCCCCACACGCACACCCAAAATATGTAGGTTTCAGTGCTTGGCATAAGAGTCTTTCTGCTCTGAGCTTTGAGTTCGAAGGTGACAGGATACGTGAACATTGTCTGACCCTGAACTTCTGTGAACTCCTCCCTCTCCTTCCTCGCTCAGATATGTAATGGCTTGAGACCATTGAGAGCAAAATGGTTCTCTTGAAAGGACAGGGGAAACCAGGTGGGATCATGTATATTTTATATTTCTTGCAAATTTATTTCGCCCATCAGTGCCAATACCATGTTCATAGGAGTGGATTAGCTGTTGTGTTAGAAGAATGCTGACCTTGATCCCCTTTGTCTCTTCTGCAACAATTTTGGTAGCTGGCTGTAGTTGTTTTAAACTCGTTGCTGTCTTTGGCACTTTGCTAATGGTTGTTAACAGTGTTATGGGTGCTGTGAGCAAAACGGGGCTGGCCTTATATCATAATCCAAACTCAGTAATTTAAAAAGCATCCATTTTCTTTTTCAATTTTGGTGAGTAATTTCTATTCTTTTGTAGTTTAACAGAAGATCAAGCAACATTCTTGTAGGTATCGTGGTATAGATATGACAGCAAGCCTGGTTTGACGTTCTTCCATTATTTCTCTCCTCCCCACTTCTTTTTTAATTGTATTGATGGAACCGGAAACTATATCACCAAAGGTTAAATACTGGGAAGATGCAGGGCAGAAGAAAACATTTATGAAATTGGACTTGGTACCAAATTCAGATTTGTTTTTCTTATGAGAATTGGAAAGTGAGTAGGTGATCTGGTATTTTATGTGCTTAAGACATTAAAGAAATTGCCATACTGCTTTGTTATAAGAATTCTCTGTATTCTCACACAGCTCTTGTTATTTATATATGTGCTTCAGTAAGTGACGAGAGAGGATTGTTTTGAATAATTAATGTAGAAGTAACAGATATGAAAACATAAAATCACGTTTGAATACATAGTGAAAATTTTCCTTAAAAATTGTTCGTGCTTGAAAGAACAAACTGAATTTACTTCTCCAACATAGATATACCATTTAAATGTTAACTTGGCATTAAAAGGGCCACTTAAATTGGAAAGATGAAAGCATCTTTTGCTGGCATTGTTTAAATACTGCTTTGACAATAATGAGTCTGACTTACAAAAATCTTTAGGAGGGATAACGCAATGAGGTTCATACCTTGTATTTGCATATTGTGCTGTGTAGCCCTGTGTTTACCCAGGATGGAGCTCTACACAAATCATGAGGTGGGTTCTGCCTACATCCGTACTGAAGAGTTTGCAAATTAAAGCTCATGTTGTCTGAAGCAAATTATAGTTTGAATGTGGGGAGTCATTTATTTTAAGCTTGGCTAGGAATGTAGTGCATTAATTGATCTTTTTAATATGTAAAATGCCACTAGCATATAGTGAAATACTTAATTTATAATTGCAAATATAATTTAGATTAAGAAAGAGATCACAGCTGTGTATTTGCCCTGAATGGCTCTGGCTTCAGTTTCTGCCTGACACTGCAGTGTGTAAATATGGACTAGCTTAAGACAGGGATGTTAAGATGCTAAGTCTGTATATGTTACTGTTATGATGTGGAGCTCTTACAGCAAAGCTATGCAGAATTTTTTGAATGGCCTAGTAACGTATGAAATCTTCTAATTTCTTAAATGACTACCTGCAGTTAGGAAAAAAAAAATAATGTTTTGCTCAGCTTAATAAGTTTCTTTCCAGCACTATATTTGAGTAATTGCGCCTAAAAAGTGCAGTTGGGGAAGGATTTGTTGAGTCCGATTCAGTGAACAGTCTGCATGAAAATCTTTCTGTGAGTTTGCTCTTGGCCCTCTTTTCATGTTTAGTGGAAGCTGTTGATATTCCATGTACTAATCAGCTTCTATTTTTTGTCCAGGCAAGCTAATGAGCTGTATTTTAAAAAGTTATATATATTAGTTGTGTATTTACTGAGTGCATTATATGGTATGATGTGAAAATGGACGAGATCATGTCTAAAAATCAAGCTCAGTAATGATAAAGCTTTTCTAGCATAAACTCACTAAATGTTGCTTACAGTTCTTAAGTTATGGGTATCGTAACTTGTTAGCTGGATGCTTTCTAATGCTTACTCTTTTTTTATTTCTGCAGCAAGCCTTGTATAGCTCTTGAGGCAGCTGGGCACCACTGTCATCAGTGGCAGTTCAGAATTTTATATAATACGCTACAACTTAGGCATCTAAAAAGGCTATTGAAATACCAAATGTTTAGTCAACAGTTAGGGTTCACATCTAAAGAGCAAACTAAACCAGTCTATTGTTGGCAATCATGGCTTTATTTTGCAGTGCACATAATCATAGCAGTGGCTTTTTCCTTCTGAGTGTAAGAGGCAGGATTTTTTTTTGTGCCTTTTCACATACTGATGTAGCAACTTGGATGATAGAGGTAAAAGCATTTTATATTCACGTATTTTGATCACTAGATAATAATTTGCTTTTTAAAAGTAAGTCTAGGCCTAGGGGGTTTTTAAAACTCCGAATAATTTTTATCCTGCTATTTATTCCTTTTGGGCCGTGGCAACGTTTTTCCCTATGAAACAGGACTTTCTCCAGAAAGACACACTAATGCTGTGGAATGGTGCTTTTTTCCTGTGTATTTTGTGGAGAGTCATGATGCACTTTTGACAACTTTTATTTGAAGAATATAAGTTAATGCTTGTTTGGACAAATGACTTTTTATAATTCTGTATTGAATACAAAATCATATATACTCATTCTTAACTAACATGATGGATTTGCAGTTCTTCCAGAGTTGGTGGTTTCCTGAACTTCTTTTAGCAGTGATGTCAACTCCAGAGTTTAGTAGAACTGGCTAATTAGAACATTTACCAACAGCAGTTTAAACCACTGATAGTCACAAGGAATAAACAAGAGTAGTACTTGAGCTGATCTGTCAACTTGGAGCAGAACACTGGGAAAGAAAAAAAAAAGTTCTTTAGTTCCGTGATCCCGTTATATGGAAAACAATGACCCTAATGGGTGCACAAACCAGGTAATTTGCAGTGGACCAGCTTTTGATACATCAGTCCTTGAACAGTAAGGCTTTAGCCACATCCCTGGAAATCATTATACCCTGTACCTGTATTATGGAATACCACAGACACATCGCTACTGGAAATCATTGTAACGGTGCTTTAGTGGCATATTTGGGCTTTTGTGGTGTAGTGCTTGCTTTTAAAGGATTAGAAATTTCATTCACTAGGAAACATCAGTTTATCAGGATGCTGTGCATAAGCACGAATGTTGGAGAAAAAAGAAATGTGGTAGAGCAACACTGTCAGTGCAGCACCAAAAGAAACAGCTGTCGAGTTGCGTTTTAATTTTTCTCGGGGTAAGACAGAATTAGGCAAAATTATTTTAAGAAGACTGGAAAGTACCAACTTTATAACATTTTTAACTAAACACTCAAAGGCTTCTCTGAATTTCAGGACAATTTTCTTCTTGTTTATTTCAGTAATACCTTGAAAAAATGCTGTAAGCTGAAGGATTGTTTTATCTTTTGATTATGACCTTTTTGTTTTCCTTTTTTATTTCTCTTCTCTGGAACAACTAGTTTTGCATATTTTGTGATGATCAGGACTGTGTTATTATACCAAAACAAAGAAATGACATATCTTTCAGTTGCACTCCTAGCTGCAGTTCTTGCCTATCTTTGATTTTAGGTTCAACTTCTTAGGTATTTTGCGTAAGTGAATGTTACTCTGTGCCCTCTAATCATATTTCATCTAATTATTATCTGTACCTCGTAGTTGTACTCCTTTCTCTGACTGCTGTTGTTTTCAAAGGTTTGGTAGAGTTGCACAACAGTCTCTGATTTTTAACATCTGCATTTTGTCAGCTTCACTAAGGATGCTTGGATGCTTTCAGTTTGTGTTAAACTTGTCAGAATCATGACATTCTCTTCTTTGCTTGGTGGATTAGAGCATTTTGCAGGCATGTAGCTGTACTGAGACAGTAATATCATAGTCAACTGTCATAACCTGTATAGTCTTTCAGAAATGTCTTTTCCCAAGTATTTCTGACTTCCTGTTCTTATCTTACTCATCTGGAAGTATCTTTGTTTGGATGTTGTTCAGGTATGTGCAAGGTGTCTTTATACAGCAGTCATTAAAGTTAATATTTTGTGAGGTTTACAGTTAACTGGTGTTCACTGAAATAGGTATCTTTGCAAAGTATGGATTACTGAGAATTACCAAAGAATATTAGTCATCAGCAATGTTGTTGTCCTGTAATTGGGAGAAAGCTGTTTGGATTAAAAAGTTACAATGGTCTATAGGTTAGTTTACAAAAACTGTAAAGAAGCCAGTTTACAAAAATGTAAAGAAATTGACATTGAGATCAATTAATAAGATTTGTAAGAGAGGCCAAAGGCTGTGATGAGGAAAGCCCATGCTGTCACCAACTATTACAATTAGGTGTATTTTAGGATGAAATTGAATTCTAACAAAGCCATTAGCCAGTTAGAAAAACTAAAGAAAATGTTATCATTTGATGTTCTTACAATAGGTTGATGTTAATGAAATAGTGTTATATTCATAAGTAAACCAGCTGGTAGTCATGTGTGGTTCTCTGGGGCGTTTTTCCTAAGAGAACCTGAAGGTGTTAAACAGCTGTCACTGAAGTTGTGCAGTAGGAATTGTACAAGTTGGTAGGGCACTTTCTGGAGTGGAAATGCTGGTCATGTATCTCAGTATGTCTCAGAACACTGAGAAATCATGTAATTTCAGCACAACTAAGGTTGTCTTTCAGTGGTTTTAGAAGTTAGTTATATGCATAGAATGGGCAGTGACAGAGCAGGAGATCAAGCAAAGAAAACAACTGTTACTCAGCATGTATTTATAGAGGACCAATCTTGTGAAATTAACGTCTGGTTCTCTTGATAAGATTAAATACTTCATGTGGTATGTTGTTGATATTGCAGACAGGCGTCACTGAAATTTTTTACTTGGCTCTTACGTGGCATTTTGATTATGGAACTAAAATGATAGATCAAGTGTCAACATATGAAATGGTTTCAAACCCAGTGGATAATGTGAATCAAGTGGTTAACTATAAATAGTTGCTGTTACGTAACCGCGTGTGATGAGGGCTCCTCATCGTCCAAGCACGTTCCTGAAGGAGCCCTGGGAAACCTGCGCAGTGTCAGCTGTTGGGCATTGCCACTAATGAAGTGAAAGTCAGTGAAAATTGCCCATTATTTCTGTAGCTCCAGAAAATTGGGAAAACAATAGATACTGAAGAATGGGTCATTAGCACAGGGTGGATGCTTGGAAAAATGGGAGCTTCCTGTTTGTTTACTTAATGTAGTATTTTATATCAGGCTTTAAAAGATTGAATAGAGTGTATTAACTTTTAAAGTAAATTAGTTATATTTGGAAACTAAATCAAATATATGCAGCTATTAATATTAGCTTTTACTTTGGGAATGTATTTTGTAAAGATTTGGAATAGTTTCTCGTGTATAATACAGAACAGATACTAAGTGTTGATCTGCATTCAGTATGTGGGGTTTAGGGAGAGCTTTTATTTTGAAAATATAGTGGTCAATAATATAATTAGTGGTACACAAGAGGAGGAAAAACAGTTATGAAATAATAGATTACATTTTATATTTCCATCAGTTTTCTGTGTATCTTGAAATGAAGTTGAGTTTCTCAATGTAGAGTCCATAAATATTCTGTGCAGGCCAAAAAAGATGTGTCTGTATATACATTTAACTGGGGAAAATGAAAAGGTATTTTTTCAGTCTGTCATTAGTTTATTGCCAGTGCAGCTTCCTCTGTCCTTTCTCTCTGTCAGGATGTGGTTGTCATAAACAGCAGTAGGGTATTACATGTGCAGGGGGCTTGTTGCCTGCTTAGCTGCTGTTCAGTCTTAAAGCTGTGTCATAAATATCGTACTAAATGGTTCAAGTGTCTCCTTGTAGAGTGTGAAACTATTTCATAATTCACCTTACTTATGGGCACTTACTTGCTCTGAAACCCAAATACAAAACTAAAGACCTCCTCTATGACTATAGCAGACTAAGCTTGAGCTGCTGCTACCTGTGAATAACTGAGTTACTGCACAGAAGTTCAGCCTGGCATAAGTCTGGTGCAATCACTCAAAGCTGCAGTGATTTTCCCCTTTGCCGGCTGCTGCTCTCATCCCCACGCTCCTGCCTTTGTCGCAGCAGGTGTCTTGTGACGCTGGCAGGGAACTGGTGCAGGTTACATTGTGTGTTTGGGTTCAGCTTTACTCTCGTATTTACAGGTAAATAATAGTCACTTTCTGCAGTATCGATGGAAAAACAGCAGTTTGTAATTTTTTTTTTTTTTTAATATCCTGAGCAGATGGGAGGGGAAACTTCCTGTGTTCAGAGAGGAAAGGAGGTGCTCAGCTGCTAAATATATCAATCATATATGCTGTATTAAAGTCTTTTAAAAATGATGTGTAAAACAGCAGCTCAAAAACTTACTTTGGTACTGGCTAAGAAGGGACAGTGTGGAAAAAAATTACTGCTATATCTTACAAAATATATTCTTAATTTTTAATATGGGTACATGTTTGAGGTGAGAGTTATGAAATGAAATAGGATTTTTGGTGTGGAAATCAGTGTTGGAGGACAGACATCTAAGGAAACTAAAAATACTTTTTTTTTCTGGCAAATAATGTTTTAAAACTGGACTAAAGCTGAAAATAAGCTACAGTAGGAGTTTGAAAATGTTTGGAAAATGCAACAATAAAAAAATGACTTAATAATGATAATGTTCATATTTTAAAGGGGCCTAGTAGTGGAGTGCATTTTGTTTCTGAAGAATTGGTCACCTCTGGAGAGACGAGATCATTGGCATCACTGAAGCCACAGTTTGGATTTAAATCCCTGGAATTTACGCTCAGTGTTCTTGAGAATAATGACCTGTACAATACTCAGGTAAAGGAATTTCAGAGGCTTGTCCAAAAATTTAAGGGTTTCCATAATGTTTCATTACCTTTGTCAATGTAATTCAGTAGGTTATGGCAAAGAAGCAAAATATTTTGAAGCTTACACTATTTACCTTCAGGATTATACAAGATAAACAGCTTAACAGTGTTCCCATTTGCACAAGTCACAGTATTTTTAAACCTGCTCCTCGTAATTCTGGGTTGTTTATCAGGGAATACAGTTAACCTAAATGTTTTTGGAGGCTTGTTTCTGATACATCTCAGTATAATTCTCAAAACCAAAAATGTTTGATCCATAAGCCAAAAAATAGCTTTAAAATGAATTTAGTCAGGAGGCAGCCCTTGGTTATTAAGCATAGTCTTCCCCCCCGGGCTGCACAGGAGAAACAACATAGTGTGTATAGTAATTAGTTTGTTCAATAGTTATATGCCTTTCTTCTTGAACTATGCAATTTTAGTATTTTAGAAGCAATTATGAAGCAGATTATGAGTTCTGAAGATAGGGATTTGATATGCTTTGATAGTAAGCTTAGTCACTGTATTTTAAAATGTTTGAGTATGGTTTGTGTATAAAATATAATGTGTTCCGTAGTGTTAATGAGGTGTTCTGAACCTGCTTCCTTTAAAAGGAGCTGCTTTTTCATTTTCTTTTTTTTTCTTTTTCTTTTTTTTAAATATTTCTTGGTGGCCTTACATAATAGGAGGTTTGGCTTCCTGGTATTTTGGAATGTTTCTGGTAGTGGAAGAGGTAGCCATTACTTGAAAGATTAAAGTCATTAGTTGTTTGTCACTGTTAAAAATTAATTTGGGCATGAATGGATAGCTAGTGATCATTTTTGCCTTTAGCTGCATCTGACAAAATACCTATATTCTTCTATCATCTGTTTCTAGCAGTGGGTAGATGAAACCTGAATATTTTTTTCAGTAAATAAGTTATTCGCAGCTAAACTATGAATTATGCCAGATTGACTGGTTTGCATTGTGCCTTTTCTTAACGCATATCTCTGCAATCAGTAGAGACAAATAGGTTCAGAGGGTAATCCAAAGATGTTAACACAGAGCTGCCTCTCTTTCCACGTTTACCTTGGAGGGAGCCCGTACGAACCATGGGGTTTGTATTACAGCATTACAGTGTGAGTTGAATTAAGTGCTTATTTCAGAATCACTTCTGTTGCATCAGTAAACTGGAGAGGTTTCCACACCTGTCTGCATTACAAAGTTGATGGTAAAGAAGGAAGAGAGAAGCTGCCTGGGGGATGGTGCCAAGCATTTTATTACTGGTGGTGGGAAACTAAAGTGTCTCCAGCACTGGGACGAAACTTTCTCTCAAGTGCCTCAGATGTCTAAAGGTGGAGCGTGTCAGTTCCCACCCCCTTCCACCTCTCCCATTTATGTATTTAGGTCTTTCACTATGTAAGCAATAAAACATGCAGATTTTTCTTTATTCATCACTCCTGCTTGCAAGTGCTTAGCATGAATTAAAATTCTAGTCATGTGAGTAGTACTGATAGTATATTTTAATATTGAAATAGGTTCCTGAACGAACTGTATTAGTTTTATGTCTTCTGGCAATTTCAGAAGCTAGGATTGGAAGGACTAATAAAAGCAATCTGGTTTTTTGTAGTAGGAGAATCTTGTTCTTTGAATACATGTGCACTGTGATAAAATAAGACAAGTGAAGATTTGAGCATATCTTACACCTGCAGTTGATGTTCATTCTTGACTTTTTAATGATACTATACTGCATTAAGTTAATGGTAAATTTACATCTTTACATGACTGGATTGTCATATCTGCTTTTGGTAACTGGAATGGTGTCTTAGTTCAGCGTTTGTTGTTTGTTTGTTTGTTTGTTTTTTATTTGGAAGACAGGATGTGGAATCTTCCTTCTACTTATGTATTGAGAATTATTTCCTTGGATTGGTTGACATTATTTGCCAAGTTCTATGCTAGTTTGGATAACTTGTTGAGCATATTTTTAAATATAACTGCAACAGATTTTGTGTAGGGACATTAGCCAGTTCTCATGAAAAGTAGTGCATCACTAGCTAAAGAAGTATGTAGGGATGGATTATGTCAAATTTTGGTTGTTTAACTTCGGGCTTCTTTAAGATACTGATCTTAAGGGTGTGGGTGCTAAGGATGTTTTGAAAATCAGCCTTAGTGGGGTTGCCTGCAGAGACCTGTTAATAGAAATAATACCCTGACAATGTCTGAAAACCTAAAGGCATAGATTCTAGTAAATATTTCTAAGAAAAAAATGAAGGAGAGGCACAGACAGCGTATCTATAACATACTGCTAAGCCGCCTCTATACGAACAGAATGGCCTAGCTTTTCATTTTTCTATGGCTAGATGTTACCTCACTCTCAGTCTGCTTATACCAGTGTAAAGGAATCTAACTTGGATTATTTAATCTACATTAATGCTTTGTGTCTCAGTGTAGTTAATTGCACGGGGCCTTTTCCAGTCATATGTCATACAGAACTAACATAATATGTAACCTCAGTGCTTCCAGCCAGATCTGAAACACAGACTTGGAAAACAGCCCTGTTAACTGCCATATACAGAATGTTTCTCTTGATTACATTTGATACGCAGAGCTTCCAGTAGTAGGCTGTTTTAAAAAAACCCACAAAGGTCTTTGTCACTGAAGGAGGAAAAAAACCTCAAACGTTGATAAAGCACAGGAAGCAAAATTGTTGACAGAGAAAATTCCTTTTCTGTATAGTCACTTTTATGAGAAGAGCCACACCTCAAAGGTAATATATTTAACTGTTAGTGCATCCTTGTGACATAATAGGTTTTTTTTGTCTTGTATGCAAAGGTTTAAGAAGGATAAAGAAAATTATGCATGTTAATATTCTTCCAAAGTTTTTTGTGCTATTTTGCTGTGTTGTGCTATGTTCTAGTTTATAAACGTTTGCCTCTCTACGATCATAAGAGGCTTTGGAAGGATAGCATGTTCTGTTTTGTGCAGAAGTGGGAGACATTTATGATGGTCTTTTATTTTGTTTAACTCCTGTCAAAGCTCTTTCCACAGTGTACACAAGCCTTGCTTTTTCTGCTAGGTAGTAATATTATTCCAGTTGGATTGACTTACCGTAGCTCTTTATCGGAAAGTCTGGGAAGCATTCTGATTAAGCAGTCTGAAATACAGAAAAACTGCACTGTTTTACAGCACAGAGATACATCTTTATTTTTAATAATGTCCCTTTCCTTTCTTTGGATGAGTAGCTCTGTTGTATTTTTGAACCAAACCTTCAGATTAGCAGTGGTTTTGTTGGGTAGCAGAGGGGACAGAAGGTGTCAGAAATGGGGGAAGGGGTACATAACCAGGACCAAAAGAGAGCTTTTCAGGTAGGGCGTGGTGTTCTGTACACGCGTCCAGAATCAGATATTACTGGAGTGTGTTTGTGTGAAATACTGGGAATCTGGTGGGGTATTGTTTCTTGGGTTTTGTTTAGCTTTTGGTGTTTGTTTGTTTGTTTGTGGGGTTTTTTTTTGTTTGCTGGTTCGGGTTGGGATTTTTTTGATTTTAAGCCAGAAGACGACCTAGGGGTTGTCTTAGGACTCTGCTACCTGTGCAAATATCAACAGTATTTTGATCTAAAAAGTCAGACGTTTATGTTTATCTATTGAAACACAACATAAATACATCTGCTCTTAGATCCTTGTAATGCAAGTTTTCTTTGAGAGATCACGTGCACGGTATTATTCATGATGCATGCTGATTATCTGTTCTAAGAAGAATTAAATGTTTTGAACTCTGGTAGGCCATAGGGATGTATCCATGTATTCTTTTTTCTTCTCTTTTTTTTACATTCTGGTCATGAAACACTGTAGATAGAATTATAAAATGTTGTAGAGAAGCTAGAGGTGATTGCTGAATGGTGTTGATTGATGTCAAAGCCATGCTCTGCAGCATCAAAAGTTTTATGACAGAAGAGATGGAATCGAGGCTAAGAAATGTTTCCCGTGTGGTAACGCATTGTCTTTCAGTGATACTGGTTGAATCTTCTCCACGGTTCTGGCAGTTTTTCATTGACCAGCCCTTCAGTAGTACACTGTTCACTTCTGCATCTCTACCCACGAATGGAATGCTGGGCTCAAGATCAGGTTATGAAATGCCTTGTACCAGTTTTCTTTTTTCAGTGCCTTGAAGCTTTCCATGTATGAAACTTAGATATTGGAAATTCCATTAATAAGGTTTAAAATGCCAAACAGCAAAAAGCAGATTTTCTCCTCAATAGTTTTGCTGCGTTTTTTTGTCTGTCTGTATTTTAGGAAGTGCTATGTTTCATCAGTAGGGGCATGCTATATAGTAACTGGAGATTTTTATATAACTAAACCTTTGCAACTTACCTGGTTTTTTGTCCTTGTCTTTTTTAGAATTTGGCTGCTACTGGAAATGACCAATATTTGAATGTGAAATTTAGATTTTTAATTTTAAAGTTTTGAAGAGCCTTCTGAATATTTTTTATCTGCTATGTTGATCCCATCTCAGATCCAGTGTTTTTGGTGTTACTTCAACCGTCCAAATTCACTGAGAGGCAAAGTCAATTATAGAATATTTATCTCAGCCCAGGTTTTTCTTACTCTTTTCTGGGTTTTGCTACATATGTTGTGCAGAAATTTATTTACTTAAAAAATTCCATGAGATTAGCTGTAAGAATTTGTACAGTTGTAATAAAGATGAAGACTTGTAGCTTCTGATCAGGGAAAGCTATGTGTGAAAACAGTACAAGATTGCCATGTAGAATTATTTAGTTCTGTGTCATTCCAAAACGCTACTTGGGGACAGTGTATCTATTACATTGAAGGAGGTTTTATGTTGAATTTTGTTTTTAGAATGGTGTGCTATCGTAACTCTTAAATTCAAACAAGTAAAAGGAGGAAATATGTAGATTAAAGGTTAATTAAATTAATAGAAAAGAGAAAGGCAGACGGATAGAAATTCTGACCTTGTACAAAACCAAAGGTATTTAACATTATAGTAAGCATTAGTAGGCCTTGATATGTTTTGCTCAAGGAGTCTGAAAGTAACTCTAATAAATGTGACCTATTTTTAGATTTTGGACTATTTGAAAATTCTACTTATGATGTATTTGAAAGTGTTCTTACTTGAAAGGTGCAGCGAAAGTTTTATGTATTTCCTTAGTGAAACTTTTCATGCATACTGAGAGGAGGAGGTTTGAAATTGCAATTTTATGCCTGGGTGAAATTTGTATATAGCAAATGAGATGTAAAGAAAGGCAACCACGTATTTTTCACACATGCAAGAGCATGTTCTGTAAGCAGCTTCTGCAGTTACTTTTGTTGCACACTTCATGATTAGTTAATGCATGTTGGGCATGTTATAAATGCATGTCTGGCATATCAGAATATGATTTATACTGTGTAAATCATAAATACTTCATTCAGCATTTTCACTGCTCATTACACAGAATTGTCTAGCAGCACTTGAGAGAGTAAATGAATTCTCTTAAGACCTAAATGCTGTCATCAGCAATATCTCTGTGTTTACATTCTCAGCTTCATGGACCACTTTTTGAAATTACCTGCTGTGCAGATGAAGAATATTAAAGTCTTTGTGATGCTAAAGTAGAAGTTTAATACAAGCACTAAATAAATTAAAAATACAGTTCTTTTCTGAAAGAAATTGATGTCTCAAATTTAGATATCCAATCTCAAAACAGCAGAATAAATCATCTAGTTGAGTTAAAGAGAAAGTTGCTTTTAAACAGCTTTTGGTAGTTATTCAAAGTTAATTGTTTCTTTTAAAGGGGGAAGTGAACTTTTTTGTATGAAATGGTATACAATGCTGAAATTAACCTGATCTGTAGCATGTGATGTACTGTTAAACAAAACGATGCACCGTAATTGAGGATTGTTTAAGAAAATAGCAATGTCTTCTAGGTGTTTTTTATTTATACAATCAGATCAACATAAATAATCTGAATTAAAACCGAAATTGGCGTCTTTTTCACAAGAGGTCATGCCTCTCTAGGAATACAGGTATGTGGGAGTGCCATTCCTGTCCTGGAGGGTGTGAGACTGATTGGGTCAGGGCATGGTGGGGACCGGGCTCCTCATAGCCTGGCTGTGCCATGGAGGGTGGTGTGGCCACCTTGGCCTCCCTTCTGGCGCCTGTATGGATGCATTGTTTAATGATAAAACTATCTTGCTACTTTAAAGCTCAGAAAAGCATCTTAAATTGTTGCTTTAAGAAGCTTTAGGGCTTTTCTTTCAGCTAGTGATATCAGGTAAATTCTTGAGTTCTTGTTCCTGTCTGTATTCTCACTAACTTGTTAATTTCATCTTCCTAGCTGACAAATATACATTCAGTTAAAGCTTAATGTTGGTACCGATGTAAAGGGATCTCTGGGAAAGAGGCTGGGTTGAGAATAGTGTGAGCTACAGGAGACTGAACATTCATTTGCAGGGTAGTCATCTATTTGAGCTATACTTGTTTTAAGGATAAGAAGAAGTTGTGGTTTAAGAGTAGAAAAGCTTTGAAGTAAATACGTATTTGCTATCACCTCCAAATACCTTTACAGACTAGGTTGTGTACCAATATGGATGGGATCCCATTGTGATTAAATACTTTCTTAGTTAACTCCACCTGTCCCTATATAAGGTAGCAAATCTGTGTTGCTCTGACTTCTGGGTTTAGTTCATAAAGCTGTAATGTGAGGCACAAACAAAAACATTGCTCTAGTACTATAAAAAGGGTTCTTGAACTGAGAGTTTGTGCCTGGTATTACCCCAGGCTATTCTACAGATACAGCATAAAAACTGATTCTAAGCCTGCTGTAGTGATGCTGGTAAATGTCTTTATATATAAAATATGGATAGGGGTGTGCATGTGTTTGTTTGTTAGTAGAAGACTGTTCTGAAGCTTAACCAACTTGAGTAAATTCTTTTTTTCCCCTGCTGCACTCTGCATGAGGTTGAAAATAACTTGCTTTAGCCTTGTCCCTCCGCTGTGTTTTCTATCAATGTGATGGTCATAAGGGTGGAGTAGAAGGATGGCCTTTTCCATCATCTGATCCTCCAGGACAGCTTTCCTGCCCTGCAGACTTTAAAGGACTCCCATGATGGGGGGGTAGCACACAGGGTGGTAAAGATGCTGTGATTTTCTCTCCAAGCGGGAGCTTAATTTAGTGGCATTTAGAAGAGGTCATGTTTAGTCCTCTCATTTGTTACATGAGTTATTTGCTGCGAAGCTCTTTCCTGTATATGCTCATTGACCTAAGCATTAATGTGTCAGACTGCTGTTCAACAGACCTGTACATTCCAAAAAATGGCACATTTTCAATTTGTCCCCCAAGATGCTCTGCTAAGTGCATGTAGTGTACTGCAAAACAAAGGGAGATCCTTGGGTCTTTTAGTTGACTTGGTGATTAAATTAGGTAATCCTCATAGAGGATACTTGGACTCTGGTCGTAAATGAAGGGATCCCATGAAACCTGTTCATTACAAGCCTAATTAATAAGAAACATTTATTCTACCCTTACACCTCATGCATAACCTCATCTTGTTTTAATAAATGTCAGCTAGTATAATACATAATTAAACTGTTTTGAACCATTTCTCAATGATCATAATAAATTGTGAAACAAATTATGTCAGTCCTTTAAGTCATATCAAAACAAGTGGGTTTTGGGCTTATTGTGCTGTCTTAAGGAAATGCATTCAATGAGAATCTTTGCTGGTGGTTTGCGGAACAGGAACTGCACAAGAAATTAAGCTTCAGGAGTTTGTTGGGCTGTAGATAGAGTAATACTGTTTTGATAGTTGCAGACCGTGATCCCTGCTCTTGCTTTTATTTTATTTTGAAGACTCAGTGTTTGAGTACAAGGGGTTCAGCATGGTATTTACAACTGGACTTGTTCGTTACACCTGAGAATGGAAAGTTTAGCTTTAGGTGTCTTGCTAGTAAGTATGATGGGCAGTATCTGTTTTGATCCTTTGACACCTCTTTTTCTTTTTTTATGTTCAATTTGCTCTGTATTCCTATGAAGAAAATATAATGTTTATTTCAAAGAGTTGATACAAGGTATTTCAAGTGTTTATAAATCCTCAGATTTGGCTTACAAAATTTATTTAGTCTCTGCATAGACTAACTGCATCAGGATGCCACATGTATGTGGCTTAGTTTATTAATCTTTGGATTGGGGATTTTTATCTCAAAAGTCTTCTACCAAATGAAAGTTTACTACTGCATTTTGATATTTTACATCATCTTACTGGGATACTCATGAGCCTTTGTAAGGTTAATTTTCTTTATATTGGAATTTCTAATCAACTAAAAGTATTTTCTGCTTGACTTCTGTATTTGTTTATAACTCTGTCATGTTTCAATAGTAAGCAAGAGCTACTCTAGTGTGGAATGAAGCAGGATACCTGGTTTTTATAACTCCGTTGTAATAGATTTCCACAGCATCCAGAGAGTATGTGTAGTAAGAATAGGCTTTAAAAGAGTTGGTCCCAAGCTTTCTTTGCTTTGTAAATCAGATTTGAATGTTTAAAATTCAAATTTAATGATAAATGTATATTTCAAAACCAAATCAATAGTAATTGTATTAACCCTGTAGAGGGGAGGTTCTTTAATAGAATTATATAGGTTTTTATTTTGAAGTCTTGTTAGAGTGATCAAGAATGTGCAAGATGGATGTGGGGAAAAGGGCAGCTCATCTAGATCAGTCAGTCTAATTCCTAGGGCATCCTGACTCTGTGTGTGTCAGACATTCAGCATGTGAACTCTGCCATTTTTTTCCTCTGATGTCTAATTTGAGACAAGTAGCTGATTTTAATTGTTGTTGAATTGAAAGTTTAGAGCTTTTTCTAGCAGGTTATCAGGTAGTTGTATGTTTAGTTCCTCTACCTCGGAAGTTAACTGTGTGGCTATGTTAATTGGTCCTTGTTGAAGGGGGAAGTTGCTCTTCAGGCATTGCTTTTTCAGGTGCAGTATAGATATATCTGCATGAGTGCTGTCCTCTACGTGCATCTGCGATCTGCAAGCTGCCTATAGTTACATTTGCAGGTTCAGTATTTTTTTTCTTAGTCTCTCATACTCAGTGAAGTTCTTCAAGCTTGTTGCAAGTCCAGATTAATTCTTGGGAAGGTAGTTGATCTATACCTACAGAATTTATATTGCACGTGGGAATCATATTGTCTTTGTTATAAGGACCTGATTAGAGTCCATGGAAGCATATAATGAGGAATTAGGTGTTGGGAAGAGGTCCCTCTATGCTTGGTTTGTTTCAGATTTGCTTTGGTAATGTTTGACTGTCTTTGCTTTTATGCTGTCAAAATGTCATTATTTGGATCTTTCCCAATGTTTTTATTCAAGTGATAGGAAGCAGAAGGGAAGGAACTAATTGGTATGAGTCTAGGAAACATGCTCTGAATACGCGTACAGCATTTGTGCTTTCTTATCCAGATTTCCAGCATGTGAGATGTGTGATGGCAGAGGCATCGTTGACAATGTAGTTACAGCTTGTGGGGAGTCCAAAATGTATTTTCATCCCTGCTGCTGCTAAAGCAAACTGTGTGTATTTCTCATTAGTGAGGTTCTCTTAAATTCTTGCTTTATAATGAGGAGCTTGTCTTGTTAGTTTCATGAGTAATGGCTACATGCTACCATCTCTTTTGTCAGCAGAGGATAGGGCTTCCTCCTACACTCAGGAGAAGAAAGAGAAAATTAGAGAGTGATAGAGGCTAAAATCAAAATAAATGTGAGAAGAAATAGGCCAGATTAATCACTGGTTCTGTAAGACAGCAGTTCTTTCTTTAGGTGAGAAAATCACTCAATTCTTGATAGTGGTATCTTTAGGGGGCCAGGCAACCCTTATGTTGCTGGGCAGACGGTACTTGCATGTGTTGATGTTACATCTTTGATTAAGGCAGAATGGAAAGCTACCTGCAGTTCTGAAGCACCTGATACCTAGGTTGCTTCTTTGCAAGTGGCTAAGGCATTTTAAAAACTCAGAAAAATCCTGAACTGTGAAAGCTTATAATTCTGTTTGTGCCTCAGCATAATTGTGAGGGCAGTATAGGTGGCAACAATTTAAACAAAAGCATGAGGAGAAATAGTTTGTGGTGGATTGCATATCTTTTTTATTATCTTCTGTGTGTACTGCAGTCACTGCAGCAGTGATACGTGAGCTGGCTATGGAGTAATTGGTATGCACATTGCTACTGACAGAAGCCTTTTGTTAGAAGTGGTTGCAAAAAATATTATAGAACTTTCTATGAAGTCTTACCAGTCATCTCCCTCCATGACAGGAAGTTTTTTATTTTGTGCAGGTTAAAAACCTTTCACTTTTTAGTGTTCCATTTAACTTCACCATTTGGAGTCTGGATTCAACGTTTTTTTCAACAATTAAACTGTTTCATGATCTGTGACAGCAAGTGGTCAGTGAATGTTTATTTCCCCCTCACCCCAACAATTCGTTAAACAATTTAAAACTACAATCTAAATACACAGAATAAAAATAGTCCATGTCATGCTGAAGTTGAGATGTTTGCTGAAGCTGCGCAAAGCAAGAGCTTGTTTGAAAATGGTGTATTTTGTTGGATTGTCATCACCTGCTATCATATTACAAGTTTTTAAATCTAAAATGAAAGTATTCCACTGTCAGTCCTGAAATAAGCAATATCAAAACGTTACATGGGAAGTAATATTTGACAATCCTTCTGATATTCCTTTCTCTCCAGTGTTGTTATGCTAATAGGGTTTTTTTCTTGTGGGGGTAGACAGCTTAAAACATCCTTATCAGGAAAGTGTGTGAGCAGAAGTGGTTATGAGCTTAAGTGGTCACAATCCCCATTTGAATCACTGGTAAGAGATATGGTAGAAAACAGGTAGTGTGGCATTGCTGACACTTTCTTCTACTGAATGAGAAAATGGCTTATAACTTCTTGCCTGTAAACCAAGCTTTCCCCCGCTCCACCCTCACATCTGGAAAGCCAGGTAGTTGGTTTTTAAGAAGCCACTTTTGCCTTTTTTCTTCTTTATATATGTGTTAGCTTGGTTATTTTGTTTTTGTCTAGACAACAGTGTTCACAGCCATAATGGCTTTTAGCTTGAGTTGACTTTCATATTGTCAGTCTAATGGCAAGATTTAGATGTAAGTTTATATGGAAAAGACAAATAATACTTACCAAAACTAGAGAAGGAAGAAAAAGTACTCTTTTTTTTGTAAATTTTTTTGGTATGTATTCAGAAAACTTGATATTTTTAAGGTTAAGGTGAAATATTAACACGTTTCTGTTGATTTTCCAGTCTATACGATAATTATTGATTCTTGAGAATCAGCACTTGGGCTGAATATTTTGATGGTTGGTAAATTGATTCAATATTTCCGATTCGCTAAGTTAGGGTTAGATTTGCTAGTTACAGATTTTCACCAGAAAAACAATCAAATGTGATCTTTATTTTTCAAAAGAATTTGATTGTGTGTATCTTTGCTATGATCCCTATTAATTTCTTCAGCTCTTCTTTACAATAACTTACTTGACTCAAGTTTGGGAACTTCAGAAAAACGATATGATTTCTTCTGTATGTCCTACGTGTCCTGAAGAGGATAGGATTTCCTACGTAATTCACTCAGCATCTTTCAACACTAAAAATAGATCTGTGAAATTCTTCCAATTTTTTGGCAATTTTTCATTTGTAATGGTGCAATTTTGGTTATTTTTATTTCTAATAAAAATTTATAGCTGATGTTTAAACAAACTAGGCTAGCATGAAAGTGGGAATTTTTAAAATCAAGCTGAAAGTGGAAAAAAATACTAAAAAAATTTCTCTAGATTTCAGCATTAGAGTAGTTCATTTCTGATACTTTCAGTAGAAGCCTCTCACAGATTACCATTTTGTTCTTTTTATTTCAAATCTTCATTGTTGCTTTGCTTATTTGACTACATCTATTTCTTTACATCCAGAAAGGTTACCTTGGGCAGTTCAGGAGACCTTAATCCCTCGCCTATCTAATGCAATCAGAAATAAGCTTTGACACACAAGGAAGAGTAAGCTAAAGAGCAGAAATGCATATTAAAGTACTCTTACATAAGGAGAGTATTTTTAAATGATGCTGGCTTAGTGGTGTGGCTTTTTTAAAGGCATTCATATGGTCTTGTAAACACATGCAGTTAAAAAACAGCACTGTCTTGAGCATGAGAATTTTTCTGTAGAGATCATGGAGGGCTGAGAGACTAAATCCATTATCAATATTCTTTCCCCTTTTACTTGAAAGGTTGGAGGGTTATTCACTGGATTTTTTTGTTGTCGTTTTTACTTCACAACCAGATTCGACTTGCATGCAATTTTCAAGAGCTTTCACAATTTCCTCTTTTGATTTTTTTTTTTATTAAAAGAAGGAAAAAAGGAGAGAAAAAAATAAACACACAAAAAAATTTCGCTACCTTTAAGGCATACTCAAGAGTCTGAAATGCGTTTCTGAGTGGTGTCCATCGTAATGGAATCTGGATCAGACTAGTAGTAACTGTGAAATCCATTTACTTTCTGCCGTTGTTCATATAGCAAGATGTGAACTTCAGCTGTGTCCTGGGCTGCATCCAAAGCACCGTGGCCAGCAGGGCGACGGAGGGGATTCTGCCTTCGGCTCTGCTCTGGCGAGACCCCGCCTGAAACCCTGCATCCAGCTCTGGGGTCGCCAGCACAGGAAGGACACGGAACTGTTGGAGCGAGTCCAGAGGAGGGACACAGAGGTGATCAAAGGGATGGAGCACCTCTCCTGTGAGGAAAGGCTGAGAGAACTGGGCTTGTTCAGCCTGGAAAAGAGAAAGGCTCTGAGACGACCTGATTGCAGCTTTCCAGTACCTGAAGGGAGACAAGAGGAAAGGTGGAGAGAGACTGTTTCCAAGGGCGTGTAGTGACAGGACAAGGGGGAGTGGATTAAAACTGAGAGAAGGTTTAGGTGGGGCAATGAGATGAAACTAGTGACTGAGAGGATGGTGAGGCACTGGAACAGATTGCCCAGAGCAGCTGGGAATGCCCCACTCCTGGAAGTGTTTGAGGCCAGGCTGGAGGGGGCGTGGGGCCACCTGGTCTAGCGAAAGGTGTCCCTGCCTATGGCAGAGAGGTTGGAACTAGATAATTTTTAAGGTCTCTTCCAAACCATTCTAAGATTCACAGAATCATAGAATGGCCCATTCAGTAATCCTAAATGTGGCTTTAATATTTGTTGATGCTATTAAGAAAGGTAAAACAATAATAGATTAGATAATAGGGGGAAAGATGGAAAAATGGATTCTAAAAGAACATTCATATTTTATGCTTTGATGTCAGGCTAGTAGCTGAATTTGTAGCTAGGTAAGCAGTCCTGAAAATTGTCAGGAAAAATGGATATGTTTTCATAGTATTGGCTTACTAACCACTTTACACTGTTCTGTGTTTGATTTTGATCCATAACTATTCTGAACGTGTTTCGTGTTGCAGTTCCTTGAAAACTTTCATCCTAGCACTGAATCCCAATTTGTCTACTGGATGACTTAAATGATCCCTACAGAGAACTGAGGATTACTACGCACATTTATCCAGAGAAAATCCTTCTTTGACGATTAGTTTATAGATACATTGTTTACATTATTTTCTTTCCAGAAGTATTGTTTTTGGTGGCATACTTTTCAACAGTGGGAATGCAAGTACAATGAAGTTACAATTTTTGCATATTAATATTTTTCTTGTTAAATTTATCCGTTTGTGGCAAAATGGTGAGACTGTCCGCTTCCAGGGATCAAGTAGTTGGTTAATATGGCTTTATATATTTCATATCTATATGAAATAGAGGTATTTTTTTATCTGTTGTTTAGCTATACCTGCTCTTATATATTATGATCAAATAGTGCAAATGTCTTGAGTAACTGTACCTTCCGTAGTAATGCATTTATTTCCAAGTAGTCTTGTTGCTCCTTTGCTGAAATTGAAATAGTTTTATAAAATGTGAAGCATTGAGAAAGTGAACGGGAAAATCATCAGTGATGGCCATACAGCCTTTAGTTGTAGTGTATTACTTTTCATAGTCAAGAAGAATCTTTCTTGCTTCCAAGAAATCAATTTCATTGTTAATATGTGTGTTTCAGCAATGTGCTATTGTACAACTGTTAGTGTATTCGTATGTATGTCATATTTTATGGATGCGAACAAAAATTCATTGTGGGTTAGTAGCTTATTGTATCAGAAATTTTAGTTGTAGTTGCTTCAAAACCAGATAAAAATATGCATTGCAACAATGCTGAAATTATGTAAAATGTCAAGTGTTCCTGTCAAATTGGCTGAGTCACATATTTCTCCCAACTCTTCTTTTTTTTGTTATTTCAAATTTAAGGAACTGTTTTGCAGCATACAAGACAATTAGAAATAATAACACACTTTGGTATTTTTACTTTGAATAGTTTCAACTGCATGAAATTTAAGTTGGCCCTCTAACGTGGAGGACTGGACAGAGATGGAAGAGTAGTAATGGCTGGCTAGTGATCTACTTCATAAAAGGCGTACTTTAATTTTACAGGCAAGGAAGTCCAGTTTTAAAAACAGACTGGAAGAATTAATTTTTTAGAGCAAGTAGTTTAAGAACAAAAGTGTATGTGATATTAAAACTGTATAACTTCCAAGTGCTTTACCTTTGCTTTAAAATATATCTGATTTACCAAAAGCAGTAAATTTAATTGCAGTACACGTTGGAAATGTTACCTAGGCAGTGTAAGAGGTTTGCATACTGCTCTGTTTCTTACTCTGTGTAAGAGTTGGCATTTTTTTTTGTGCTGGCATCCTCATAAACCACAGCATCTGTTTTTTGCTGTTTCTGAAAAGGAAAGAAAATGTTGTTCGTTTACCTGCAGGGGATGAGTTACAATTCTGTTAGAAAAATGTTTCAAATATTACCTTATTTCTAAATAAAACAAAATTCCGTTGATTTGATAAATCTTTTTGGACTCTGTTCTTTACTTCAGTTTCTCATGGCCTGACTTCTTGTTTCATCACATTTTTGGGCTCTCCACCATTTTTGAGGATGAAATAAATGGAGAGAGTACCAAAATGGAGCTTGCATAATGTATTTGTATCTCTGAGGAATTAGACCAATTTCTGTGGTATCAGTAGTCATCATTCCTTTGACTAAATGTTCAAGTGATTTTTAGAAGATAATAACACTGCATTGACTGAAGGCCTCCTGTGCACAGTAAAGGAAACGAGAGACCTTTGAAGCGCTAGAGATCTTGTGTGTCATTCCCTCTTAAAGATTAAAACCTGACATAGGCACTTAAGGGTTCACTAATTAGATGTGGCAAATCATTAACATGTTTTCAGTAGGTTGAAGATACATTATCACTTTTATTGTTTCTTGCATTATTTTCATAAGACGACTTCACAACTACAAACTAGCCCAAACTTTGTCGTTTAGTCTTTTGTGTCCTTCTTAGGAGTGATTTCTGAAGGAGCAACCCCTTGAAGGTAGACATTTCATAGAGTTCTGACTAAGTTTTCAAAGTTAAATAAAAAGCAAAAACCACGACACTGAGTGAAGAAGAGAATGGTATCTTGACGGAACAATTCTTGTTCCTGTGCAAGACAGAGGCTTAGTTTCAAGATGGTTTTGGTTCTTAAACTTAGAAGTGGTTCTTGAACCCTTTTTTTTTTTCTTGAAAGCACTTGAGAAATGGGAAAGTGAAGGTCTGGAAAACAGAAAAATGCATATTTTACTATAACATTTCATGGGCTGATGTAAACTTTTGAAAACTTCCATTCACAAATGAAATTTAAAGCAGGCCTTTAGTCTGAGGTGTTATGTTGGTCTAATGGTTCTCGTGGAAGTCGATGAGAGTTTTAATATCTTCAGTGGGAGAGTAATTAAGCCAATGATAGAAATAAAAAAGAGGGAAAATTATACTCAGTGGTGGAAAGGACTTTTTAAAAACAAATACAAAATAAGAATGTTAACCCATAAATGGACTTCTTGCAAACCCTTGTTTCTTTGACATGTGGAATAAGGCTGCTTAGGGAGCCATAGGGTTTTGTGGTTGCTGTTTTACTCTGGAAAGCTGTCACTACTGCTCTCCTCCTGCGGGCTCCTGTACCTCAGCTCGCAGTGACACCTCCAGCAATAGTGGATTTGTTCATTACTCTCCCTGCAGGATCACCCATCGGTGCAAACTTGATCCAGATCAAGTGTAAGCAAATAATAACACTTCTGTTGACTTGATCAGAACATGCAACAATGCTGCTTTTCAGCTTTGTGCTGGCTGTGGTAGCACAGTTGATCCTCTGTTCAGTGTAGGTTTGAAACAGTTATACTTACAGTGTTTAGAACAAATTTGTACAGAAAAGCTGGAAAACTCTGCTGCTATGCATCATGTGAATGTGTGGGCTTTTGATCTGGTAATTAGGCAGCCTAATACCCAGTTTACTCTCTTGAAATGTAGATCAAATCTCTGTTGTTTTCTCTCTTTATTGATAAGGGAACTTGTTGCATACAGCTTACCCTGGTCCTTTCTCTCACTGCTTTTCAATACCTTCTGAGTCTTCTCTCTACTTCAGTTTCTCCTCTCTTGTCATTTTGGTTTGCAATGCAGTCATTTATTGCCCATTGCAGTTCCTGGCTCAAACTTAGTTCTCCAGTGCTCTAGTTGCTTTATCATGGAAGCATCAATATAAGTTTAGCTTTAGAAATTGTTTTGTTGCAACTTTTAAAACTGTAGATTCCAGAGTAACTTCCCTATCAAGGACAAATTTGTATGTACTGCTTCAGAGTCTTTTTTAGTAAATGTTTAAATATTGGTATGATACTAACAATGAAAATGGCTGATTCTTTTTTCTTTTCCCCAAGACTGCACAGTGATAGGACACAATTTCTCTTCAGCAGCTTATATGCTTTAATGGAATTGAAGACTGATCTGCTGAAGAGACAATTGAAGTAGCTTTTATATAAATTATAATGTGGACAGCAAAGTACAGATTGAGCTGTTAAAGTGAATATTACCATGAGGTTAGGATTTTGTTTCGATCATCTGTGCAGTTCTTTCATGTTATCTTGGTTGCTTGCCACGTTCAAAGATTTTTGTTTGAGATTTTGCTCAGTTTCTCTTATGTTTGTTTGGTTTCAGTAACAATGTACCAAGATAATATATATTTTTACTTGTTATTTCTCTGAAAATTGGTATTTTTTTTTAAGCAAGCCCTGTTTAATTTAGCAAATTTGGTCTTGATTCTTGGAAACCACCTTCACTTTCATTAACTTGACAATGTTTTGTATTTTTTGTATAAGGTGAAAGTGATTATGCTTGTACTGCAATTTGTGTGACACTTCTTGCCTGCCACATGTGCTGCCATCATCAAATTTCTCCTACTGCTCTTTTCTTAATAAAGCTAATGAATTCAGAAGGGAAATAGTCCATAACCACGTAACCATTGGTGTATATTTTATCTTTATTCGTGATAAATAGTTTCATTTTGGACCCTGCTTCTAACAGTAGAGGTAGTTAAGTTGTGAAGATCCAAAGGTCTCTTGACTCTGTAGGATCATAGAATGGTTTGGGTTGGAAGGGACCTTGAGGATCATCTAGTTCCAACCCATTTGCCATGGGCAGGAACGCCTTGTACTAGACCAGATTGCTCTAGGCCCCGTCCAGCCTTGCTTTGAGCGCTGCCGGAGGTGGGGTAGGGCTCCACAGCTTCGGTACTGGAAGGTGCTAAAAGGCCTCCCCAGAGCCTTCTCTTCTCTGAGCCTTTCCTTGCAGGAGAGGTGTCCCAGCCCTCTGGCCATCTTAGTGGCCCTCCACTAGACTTGTTCCAATAGGTCCACATCTTTCCTGTGGTAGGGGCCCCAGAGCTGGATGCAGCACTCCAGGTGAGGTCTCACCAGAGCAGAGGGGTAAAATCCCTTGCCTTGCCCTGCTGGCCGCACTGCTTTGGATGCATCTCGGGGTACAGTTGGCTTTCTGGGCTGCAAGTGCACATTGACAAGACACGTTGACCTCTTATCCACCCACACCGCCAAGGCCTTCTCCTCATGTCTGCTCTCAAAACAATTTTTCAGAATTTCTGAGAGGATTTTTGTACACATTTATTATCTTACTGTATGATGACGGTGTTTTAGTTCTGTGGTGTAGTCTATTTCCAACTGAATTAAAAAACCTAAAAGTGGATGTCTTACAATCTGTAGTCACCACAGCATCGTAGTGAAAGAAGAGTCTGAACTGTTGAGACAGTAACAATCATTTTGAAGAGCTAGGAACCTTCCAGATTATATCTAAAGCTAATTTAAATACCCTGGTAAAAATCCCTTCAAAAAGTGTTCCTTGTAACCTGTGCTAGGGACATACTGGGTTCATAGATAGACCTTGGAGGAACGTTGCTGTAAGTGTCAGCAGTGGTGTGGAATAAAAGATACAAATATCCCAATAAATTTGGAGCAGTGAGATGGTCCCAATTGTTTGAAAGGACAATAATAATAACAATTTTTTAAAAGAGTGCATGAGATTAATCCGGTCAACTGACACCTGACTGTAGTATTTTTTAAGTGAAATTTCTAAATTTAATATTTTTAAAATAACAAGATCTGGAAATAGAACCTCAGATGCATGCTCAATTCTAGTAAATTGGGTCGAACGGTATGACTTGTTCCAGTGAGTCATTCTGATGCAAGAAATGTTAATGCCTAGAGGATTACTGTCAGAGACGGTACCTATATAACATGAACCGTGAACAAAAAGATGAGTTCATTTTGCTGTATGAATATACAATATACCTTTAGGTGCCATATTGGTTGGATTTCAGTCTAACAGTTTATTTCATGATTAAGATCAGAAATGGCAGAAAGGAGAGTGCGTGTCAACAGTTCAACAGAAGGAAGTATGCATAGTTCAGTAACAGAAATAATTCCGTTTTTTATTTCCTTGTTGCATCATTGCTATAACCAGGCCTCCCTTAAAACCACTATTTCTTTGTAACTAGCAAGGTTTGCTTACTGTTATCAAACACAAGCATAAAGTTATCTAACTGTGTATGTGTATCTTGTTTCTCTGTGAAGCAAACCTATAGTTTACTGCAGTAAATGGGAATTGTGCCTCTACTAATAGAAGCCTCTGCCATTCTGGTTTAACATTCAGCTGATGAGAAGTTTCATTCTCAAATCTTGTTATAAAAGTCCAGAGAGATAAAAAATTAAGGCTCACTTCATGGTAACAGTCTGGCAGATTTTTATTTTTAAGTTTTCATCAGAATGTAAGAGTCAAATAATTGCATAGCCAGAATCTTAAAGATTTGGGGTTTTCTAGTTAAGAAACCTTCTTTAAGAGCAAGTGTAGTTAGTTTTTCATAATAAAAACACTCTCAACAGCTTGTTTTATTTACTTCAAAGATAGATATGATTACCAGGTGTTGTGCTGAAACTCTATTCAAGACGTACAACTTAAATTTAAGTATGCTAGTAGTTAATTATTTTGTGCTTTACTAATGAGGCAGATGGCTGGTCCTTTCGAAGGTGTTTTCTTGGTTTCCTTTTTATTAAATAGTAATATAGACAAGTCTTAAAGAAAGTAAAGCTATAAATCGTAATTACAAGTACTACAAGTGAAAACTAGAAGCTTCTTGGACTGTTTTAATTTCAGGCTTATGGATCCTAGTTATTAAAAGGAAGTAAACTGCAGTGGGAAGATTTCTGGTTACCCTTCAGCATGCTTTGGTATGTTGAAAGGCAGCATACCTGGGTGGTAACACAAATACAAGCTTCCCTTAGAATGCATGCAATATTATTTTAAAGAATATCTTGGCAAAAGGATACTGTTTTCCAAGGCTGTTGACTGTGTAATTTAAGATCAGCTCAAGTACTTGACATAGAAACAGTAGTTTGGTGTAAGAGTAACATGTTCTAAATTTTTAAAGAAATAGGCCTTCTATTAGATCAGTCAGAACGTGATCTTTTGCTCTGAGATGACAGATGACCTCAATTGGAGTTAGTATATTAAGGGTTGAATACAGGGGAAAAAACCAACAAGGCTGTTCTAAAGGAGGCTAAGGAACAAAGAACCAGATAGATAAAAATAAAATAAGTTATTAAGGTAACATCTGTTGCTCTTAACTTCGCTTACTAATTTTGAATGTTAGTGGCATTTGAGCGTGGATTTTCTCTGTGTCTCTCCATCCCAGCCCATAAATTCCAGAAAGAAAAACCATTATGGGAACAAAGTTACTGAAGGAATGTAAGGAGTGGGAGGAAGGAATTAGAGGATCTTAGCCATCTCTCTCGATAAAGGGATAGTGGTCCATATTGTCCTTGAGCCTGTCATGGGACAACGGGTGATGGTTTAAAACGAAAAGAAAGTAGATTCAGACTAGATAAAAGGAAGAAATTTTTTGTGCTAAGAGTGGTTAAACACTGGAGCAGTTTGCCCAGGAGATGGTAGGTGCTTCATCCCTGGAAACGCACAGTCAGGTTGAACAGGGCTCTGAGCAGCCTGGTCTGGTTGTAAGATGTCTCTGTTTATTGCAGGGATGTTGGACTGGATGACCTTTGAGGGTCTCCCCTCCAACCCAAACTATTGTGTGATTTGAGCTCAACGGACTATTTTGAGAGTTGTGTCATCTGGTGACATTATAATAGCAGGGTTCTTTTTTTCTCCCCTGAGTTTTCCAACAAAACTGCTTCAGTACTTCTCCAAGTGAAAAACTTACTTTCAGTACGGATCTTTATTAGACCATAATATTAAATGATGCTGAAGTAAGATACTGTAGGGAATTTGAGTCTATGTAGAAGCAGCAATTTAAATTTACCTCTTCATAAAATGTTTTCTGTTGGTGAGACAGATCTTAAGAGTTTGGAAGCTTTATCCAGATCGTTGACAATAACAGCAATACCAGCCTTTGCAACGCGATTAACACCGAGAATGGAAAGTAGTTTGCTGTGCAAGGGTTTGGCTCGCTGTCCTTGCCAGGATGAGACTGTGTAAGCATTAGGCTCTGACAGCAGAGGAATGGCAGTGTTTATAGANTGTTTATAGTTTGGAAGAAATTATTTTGAAGATAAATATAAAATTTGACTTCTTTCTTCTGCCTGAGAAACAAAAGAGAGCAAATGTGTCTGCCCAGCACAAATATATATTTGGAAACAGTACTCTGTACATCCTGTTTGATTCTTTCACTATTTTTTAACAGAAATTTTGTAGTAAAATATCCATCTGTCCTTACTCTGCCTTTAAAATGTATCTTGCAGGAGGATCCTAGAGAAATTCTGCTTTTGTTGACGATATCAGTGTTGCTTGCCTGGCATTAGTCCCAGTTATTTTACCTTTTTATAATACTGTTAAAAATAAATTTGGAGACTGCACATCCTTCAGGTTGTTTCCTAATTATTCATGTCTGGTTTAATGTTATTGACTGACATTAATACTTGTTACTTTCCAAGGCTTCCTATATACTAATGCTGTCTTACTGGTCAGACGTTTACTTGCAGATACATAGTTTTAATTTTCTTTTTCAGTGGTTTCTGTTTGTCTCCTCTACTGAGTCCGGCTGAAGTCTTGTCACTGACTCGGTTCTGTATAACCTTTTGTTGTTGTTTCTTAGTCTTCCTCTGGTCTCTGTTCAAGGTCCAGAAAACTTGCTTAGATACCTCCAGGTAGAGAATTGTTTATACTAAAAGGAAGTAATGTGAAGTTTGAGTAAGTGTCCTTTGATGTGCAGGACTGTTTGCTCAGACTGGAAGGGGAGTGGCCTCTCAAACTGACGAACCGGAGTCGCCCAGATTACGTAGTGGTAATTTCATTGTTCTGCTTAGTTTCAGAATCTGGGAACCTTTGTCTGGACAGCCTCAGTTACCTGGAAGAAGAACAGTATGTAAGATTGTGTATAAAAGATGCACAGGGAAGAATGATCTGCTCAGGCAGAGAAAAGGAACATTAAGCGATACCAAAAGATCTTTAGTCTCCATATCTGTTAGTTGCACGTAGTT
>WEIT01039879.1:0-23790 GCA_013389985.1 Dryoscopus gambensis
TCCCCAGGGAAATGTAACATTTTTAGTTTTGATTTTTTTACCTTAAAAAAGAAGCTTCTTGTTAAATTTTTAACTTATTTGATTTCAATTTATTTTTCTTCCTTTTAAATAAAAAAAAATGAAGGGTTCTGAAAAAAATCTCCAGCAACAACAACATTGCTTAGTGCAATATTTACAGTAGAAAGATATCAAAACAAATACAAGAAAACAGAATTTGTTATTTGAAACAAAACTAATGAAATGGTAAGTAGTAACCAGTGTAAAGCACTCTTGTAAATTCTGTAAATCTTTCTTTTGTCTTATTTGCTGATTAAAAAGGATAATATCACTGGGGTTCATCTTGTACTTCAAATGTTATTAGAAGAACATCTGCAGAACAAAAACTCATTTGCTTTTACCAAGACATGGAGACTTCAGGGGAAAACTCCACATCAGTGAATTCATTGACTTTACTGAACCCCAGTAGTTAGAAAATGTACTTTAGGATTTAAACATAGGACTCTCTTCTGTCTACTGACTTCCCTCATAACTTTTCAAAGAAAGAGAGATTTGTGGGACATAGGGAATAGGAATGAGTTTTGAAAACAAGGACAGATTGTCAGTGACTTGTGTTTTGCTGTTTTAAGCGGCCTTTTCACTATTTCATAAAATCCACATAAATCAAAGGACTTTAAATCTCTTATAATCCTTCACTGGGTGATCATTGTATAAAGTGACCTGAGGTGTCTCTTATTTACATTTTTCTTGCCTTTTCTGCATTACAGTAGACTCAGATGTGCAAGATTTTTTTTTTCCCACACTCCTATATGTATTTGTAGTTGATATTCTAAAGCAAAAAAGTAAGTAGCTGAGCCTAAAGAAAAACATTTATGTGATGTATACCAAACTAAAAATAATGGTGTTTGAAAAGATGGAATGATAGTTAATAATTTTTTATTTGTTTTCAGGAGGGATCTACATTCATTTTATGTGAGTGTATGGCAAAATATAGTGTCCAGGTTGGCTTCCCTGACGCTAAAGTTCTCAGCTGGCTGACATGCACAATAGAAACTGAACCACTATTGTAAAGTACTGTTGTAATGTGTTTGAAAGGCAATAGTGTGCCCCAGCCAACCCATCCTTTTTTTCAGTAATACTTGCATGGATTTAGGATAGATTTATGTGTTGTATGGATTTGGAATCCTAATGAGGGAATGCTTGTATTATGTTTGCTGTCTTGTCTGCAAAAAGCCCTATAGGAGCAAAGGAATGGGCTGTAGGCAATCTTGACCTTAATGAGTTACAGCTGTTTCCACCAAGTATCAGAGACCAGCTGACCCTTGGGGAGGCAACTCATAAGGGAGAAAGGGAGACCCAGAAATGGGCTGACTCTCAGGGAGGTAACTCACAAGAAAGAGGAGAGGCCTGAAGAAAGAGGACTATAACTGCGAAGGCATACGAGCAGCTTGAGGAATGCTGTCCTGTTATAATCTTGGAGAAAGACCAGCTCGCTGCCTTACAGAATTCCTTCACCCAAGGTAAGCTGGCCAGGGAAGAGCTGGGGACTGTGTGTATTTGAAAGTGATAGACCTTGTGAATTTCCTGCTATCTACAAGCAGCAAATAGCTGGCAACAGCTGGGTGACATCCACAGGAGGGTTGAGACTTTACGCAGAAGAAGAAAAGGGCTTCAGAGCACCAAGTGGAAGAGAGAGTCCATGAAGTGGATGGTCTGCAGGCTACAGTAACAAGATGAAGTAAACAGTCACAGACAGTTCCAGTCTGCTGGAACAGTCTGCTCTCTGTTTCCCAAAGTAAAAAGTCCCACCTTAAGACTTTTCAGAGGTGGACTCCAAAAAGCCAAAAACCATAAATCAACTGGTAGAACTTAATGGAAACACTGGAAACCAAAAATGACCAACTGAAACATGAGCTTCAGAATTTGCAGAGGAGGATGCATGAACTGGAAGAGAAGAAAAATCAAATTATAAAGGAGAAAAAGCTAAAATACAATTGGAGAGGAAAGAAAGCAGGACTGAAACAGCTCAAGGGATAGCAGCCCCCTTTGTACTGTCGGACTGAGAGTCGGGTTTTTGTTTGCCAGTAAGTTTGGGCTTCTGCAAAATCATATTGATTTGTTGTTCGGAAGTCCTGAGCTCCCACAAACCACTCTGTCCTGTAGCGTCTGAACAGCCTTTTTCATCAAAGCAGTCAAATCTAGCTGTTTGATAAGAAGGTTGACGGTGGACAAAAGACTGATGCTAAAGATGGTGGCAAGCATCAGCACTTTATTGCAAAAACCTGGCCTTTTTAAGTACTTAGCCGGTTATCTGTTTATATAGTTTTAAAGCATAACAAACATAATTCAACCAACCGCCATACACCATGACGTGAGCACGTGATGGTCACGCAGCATGTGTTTCTACCCGTAATTCAGCTATGTCTCTTTCCCACAGTCCTTCTCTACGTAGCCGAAGCAACAGGCCTGAGCTATGATTTTACAAAGGTACCAAGGCCTTCATTTTATAAGGTTTTACCTATGTGCAACAGAAGGTGAGATTTTTACAGTAGCCTGGATGATGTGGAAATATGGGAGAGAGTATAAGATAACTAATACACAGGAATTTTCTCCCATCTCCATTTCTTGGGATGCAGATAGAATTACATCCCACGTGACTTCTGAAAAGTCCTGTTCAAGGATAAATAGAGTGTATTCAATTAAGTTTTATGTTTTTGGAAGGAATCATGGCAGTCATTGGACAAAAAACCCCTTTCTATAGATGAAAACCAGAGCTGAGAGTTTTATAAAGTCAAAAAAATGAATCATCTTTTGACTTCTATGGACCTGCTGAGTCATCATAAAGCCAATTTCTGCTATCTTTCAAATGAATGTCTCATATCACTAGATGTAAGAATCAGGACCAATGAGGCTTTATATGAGCCAATTCAGAATAGTTAAGACTTGGGACAGTATTGAACAATTTTTTGTCAAGGCTGAGAAATGCATTATACGCTGAGACTACAATGCATAATATAACTAAGTAAATTAGGAGGATGAATGTAATTTTCGAATAATTGTTTTCAAATGAGACATTGACAGAAAAAGTCCTATATATTACTATTATAGCTGAGAATAAATCAATCAGCTTTCACAATAATGTCACTGCCTGATTCTGCAGTTTTAGAAAAAGAACCATTCCTCTTAAATCCTCTATCAATACATACTCATGCAAAATATTGATCTCTCTATCTGGACAGAACCCCACAGGCTAGAAGCAATTTCACTGAGTGCATGGCTAAGGAAAGAGAGAGCTGTTGAAAAGTATTTTCAACTTACACTACAGAGCAGAAATTTAAAGTAGCTACAGCTCTAAACATACATGGTAGGATTAGAAAAAGTGGGACAAAGCCAGTCGGGTTAATAAGTGTATTCATCTATACAGTACTGACATCACTGCTGACAGGGAACAGGCTTTACTCAGCTTTTCATAGTTTTGAGACTGGACATTTCTTGTAACTTTTGTAGCCAGAGTTGCAGTTGACTAATGAATAGGTATCTATGACTGGCAAATGTCACAATTTTCAAGAAGGGTGGGAAGAAAGTCCCTGGAAATTGCAGGCCTGTTAACCTCATTTCAGTGCCTGGCAAAGTTATGGAGAAGATTGTTCTGGGAGGTATTGAAAAACACCTTGAAGACAAAGCAGTCATCAGTCACAGCACAGCTTCAAGAGAGGAAAGGCCTGCTTATCAAATACAATTTCCCTTTATGATAAGGTAACCCATCTAGCTGACCAAGGGAATCCAGTTGATGTAATCTTTTTGGATTTTGGTAAAGTTTTTGATATGGTTTCTCACAGCATCCTTCTGGATAAAATGCCCAGCACACAGCAGGATAAACACATAATGCTATGGGTGTGCAGATTGCTCATGGGTTGAGCACAAAGGGTTATAGGGAATGGGGTGACATCAGACTGGTGACCTGTCACCAGTGGAGTTCTGCAGGGCTTCATCCTCAGCCCTGTGCTCTTTAACAGCTTCATAAATGACTTGGATGCAGGACCAGAAGGCATACTGAGCAAGTTTGTAGATGATACAAAACTGGGAGGAGCTATTGACTCCCTTGAAGGAAGGGAGGCCCTGGAGGGGGACCTCAACATATTAGAGGACTAGGAAATCACCGACCATATGATATACAACAAGGGAAAGTGCCGGATTCTGCACCTGGGACAGGGCAACCCTGGATGCATGGACAGATTGGGGAACGAGGGGCTGGAAAGCAGCACTGTGGAAAGGGACCTGGAGGTCCTGGTCAGTGGCAAGTTGAACGTGAGTCAGCAGTGCGGTGGCAGCCAGGAGGGCCAACCCTGTCCTGGGTGCATCAGGCATAGTACCACCAGCCAAGCAAGGAGGGGATTGTCCCCTCTTCTCTGCACTGGGGAGGCCTCACCTTGAATATTGTGGGCAGTATTCAGCAAATCCTGTGTTTCTGTGGTTACTGACTTTATTTTAATTTGCTCTTGAATGTGGTTTCCTGTACCCTGCTTGTCCAATGCACCATAAGGCTGTTCCACAAGGGAAGAGAAGACAGCAGCCAAGGTGTTCACAGCACAGTAACTGCACCAGCCACACAGGGATAGTGAACGTAGCAGGTTCTCTCCACCATCTGGTAATAAACTGAACAAAGTGAAGTAATGAGTCAAGTCCAGGATCCCTTCAGAAAGCCCAGTGGCAGTGTCCAGATGAGCAGAAAACACACAGCAGAAATTAATTTAAATGGAGTTTGTGGGATGTGGGCAGAGAGAGGGAAGGTTGCAGATCAGGCATTTGTAGTCCATATTTTTAGAATAACATATATATATATATATGAATATACAGGCATATTAATTTTATTATATATTTATATATTGATATGTTTATGTCCTAAGAGTTGTTATCATTGTAAGTGAAAGGAAAACAGGAACTCATTGTATTTTGATTAAAGTGAAAAGAACTTCAGTTAAAATGACAGTGAATTCCTGACTTCATATATAAGGTATGTGCCCCCTTTTGCACATAACAAATTTTGAGTGTAATACAAACAAGGCTGAGTTTTAGCAAAAACCTGTTCCTTTTCATCATTCTCTGCCCCTATTTTTCCATTATTTCTCACAATAGTTTCCATAATCTCAGGCACATTCACATATGAATGTGTGCCTATATTTTTTTTCTAGATTTTTAGCATGTCTACTCTGCATGTGTTATAAACAAGGCTGGAGTAGCAGTAAGAATTTTCTTCAACATTGAAATGTTGGAATGGAGCTGGAGGGGACAGGGGCTCAGGTCAAAATGCTAGACCTTGAGCTACAAACAATTGTAGTAGCCTTAGCTGGCTGGGAACATGACATAGGACCTGAAAGAATTGGTGTGGAAAAGGTTAGAAGAAGTAAAAAAGGAGTTATATGAATTAGAATCCTGGAGAGGAAAAAGATATCTGCATGAAATAGGTAGACTGAGACAAGAATTAGAAGCCTGGAGAGAGGAAACTGGCATAGGATAGGAAACAAAAGGTTAAAGGAATCTTTGATTTTTAAGATGAATCTGAGACAATTATAGTTCAGAAGAGGGGAAAAAACACAAAACTGGAGGTAAGGGTAAGGAAGAATGGGAGACAAGCAAATTTGTTACCAGCAGTAAACCTTGCAGTCTGTGGTAAGAAAGGAACCCTGAAATTGACTCTTCTGCTCTCAGGAAAAAATTGTAAAAACATTGGCAGGATTTTTACAGTTAGTCTTTCTTCTCCAGCTTACAGGCAGCTGATATCTGTTTCTATTCCTACAACTTTAATTAGCTCATGTAGTACAGACCTTTGCAATCCATCTGACCGTCTTGATGAATGCAAAGAAGACAGGAAGTACATATCGTTGTTTCTAGCTTTAAACTTGAAGTCTTTGTAAGAAGAGGATTATGAAGGTTTTAAAGTCAAGCACTCAAAAGTTTCTAAAGCATTAATTCAACACTGTTGTATATAAACACTATCAATACATAGTTTAAATATGCAATTATTTTTTGTATTAGGTATCAGTGGGGATTGTGTAGGTCCTTCCTCATGCAATTTTGCTTTGAAGCTCAGAATGTCTTCATCTGTACAATGCATGTGCACGGACCCTTCAAAACTACTACCACTTAATTTGCATAACTTGTTCTTGTTTACAAACCAGTGTTGAGATTCTCTGATCATTTAATACTACACTGATCTGGGCATTTTTTAACTCTTTAGATAGAGTTTCTCTGCTGCACACTCTGCATATATGTTGAAACACAGAATGTACCACTTCTTTTTCCATTTCTGAAATTGAATGGTACTAATTTTATATAATACAAAAAATTTTCTTATAGTCAAATGGGTTAGAACTTTTTTCATAACTTCCATCGAACCATTAAATTAAATTCAGATGTTATTTCATTAATTGATTCAGTATTGTTTCTGATGTCTAATTACATTTAGCAGAGGTTTCCTTATACAAATAATAATTGTCAGTTTATATCAGATCTAATAGAATTAAGCTTGCAAGTACTGTAGACTACATCCTGTATGATCCTGCGATTAAAAGTATGCAGTATGAAGCTCAGCTGTGGTGTAAGCAGGCATCAGGCACAGCATCACCACCTGGTTGAGGGAGGGGACTGTTCCGCTCTGCTCTGCACTAGTGTGGCCTCACCTTGGGTACTGGGGGCAGTTTGGGGGGCCACAATATAAGGATAAAAAGCTATTAGAGTGTGTCCAGAGGAGGGCTACAAAGATGGTGAAGGACCTTGAGAGGAAGCCATATGAGGAGAGCTGAGGTCGCTTGGTCTGTTCAGCCTGGAGAGGAGGAGATTGAGGGGAGACCTCACTGCAGTCTACAGCTTCCTCGTGATGGGAAGAGGAAGGGCAGGCTCTGGTCTCTTCTCTCAGGTGACTAGTGACAGGACCCAAGAGAAGGGCCTGAAATTGTGTTNTTTCTCTCAGGTGACTAGTGACAGAACCCAAGAGAAGGGCCTGAAATTGTGTTATGGGACGCTTAGGTTAGATATTAAAAAAAAATAAACACCCAGAGGGTGATTGGGCACTGGAACAGGCTCCCCAGGGAAGCGGTCACAGCACCAAGCCTGTCTGTGTTCAAGAAGCGTTTGGATAATGCTCTCAGGCACATGGTGTGACTCTTGGGGATGGTCCTGTGCAGAGCCAGGCATTGGACTTGATAATCCTTGTTGGCCCCTTCCAACTCAGCATATTCTGTGATTCTGTAAATGAATAAATTTGTACATTCTGTGATGTCAAGTTCTCTCATTTGCTTACAAAAAAGTGTAACCTGAGAAATGCATGCAATTAAGACTTGTTTCTCTTTTCAGTTTGTTAAGCCAATCTTTGTTGTTTTGGGTCTTCTTAATGATGTTATTTTAATTAGGCTTATAAGAAGTGATGAAGGAGTAGTATCATCTGAGTTGATGTAACAGATTAGTTTGAATTTTCATGATCCCTAATCTGTCTTCCTGAGAATTTTATTATAGGCACTATTGTCTGTGGAAACAAATACATTACATTCAATCTGAGCCCTAAACGTCCCAAACATTTGATTAGTAAATCTTGGCTAAGTGTCAGATTTTTCTAGCGTTAGATTTAGTCTATTTTGGTAGAATTTCACTGTTTTCATATTTATTAAAAATTGAAATTGGAATGTTATTAACTTTTATCTTCTTTTTCTTTTTCTCTTTAACCTGCATGGTATAGCAATATCTCCAGAATATTCCACAAAACTGGCAAAAACGGGAAGGGAAAATTCTTCCTTTCTAATTCCATCTGTCTGCCTATATATGTTTTTATAGGGATGTATAAATTGTGTATGTACTTTTGTCAGACAGTCATGCATTTTCTAGATATTTGTAAATATTCACATAACTAATCATACATACAAGTACAAATCATACACATCTATGCCTGGAGCCTGACATATTGTCTACTTATACAGTTACAGGTTTCTTACTAGGAATAAAATTAGAATACCTGTAGGGGATTTCCCAAAGAGAAATTAGTCTCAATGCAAATACATGAAAAAAGCAAAAATATGGGGTTTTTTTCTACAAATACTGGTCTTTCTTTTAAGAGGTCACAGCTTTGAATGAAGGCTCTGAAGAGGGTTATTCAGTCTGGAGAAAAGGAGGTCAAGGAGAGACTCTATTGCCCTCTAAAACTACCTGAAAGAAAGTTGTGGCAAGGTGGGGGTTGGTCTCTCTTCCCAATCAAGTGGGGACAGAACAAGGGGAAATTTTAAATGTCCATATCTGCAGGAGAAAACAGATAGTCTATGACATTAATTATCCTCACGAACTTGTGTCAAAATTTTTCTGTGTGTTCAGTGGTATAAGTTTGGGTTTTTTCTCCTCTAATAATTGTTTCCTTGGCTATGATTTTAAGAAACCCCTTCTATTAAACTGTTCAGTTGACACAGCTTGACATCTATATCACAGAGGAATATATCATCCTAAAGATGCATTTCAAAAGCTGTTGTTTACAAACCTAGATTGTGTGCCTATCATGGCTGTCATTCTCTGTAAGTTTGCTAGTTGAAGATATTTGACCAATGCTTTTAAAACCAGATTTTGCAGTGTATCGTACACACCCTACAGCACAGACTACATTTGTTGGGGCTCCACCCCCTTCCGCTCGGGGGAGGGGTTCCTTGGGTGGAAGGGTGGCCTGGACACAGGGTTCCCCCTCTGCTCCCTGGTCACATGCACCCAAGTTCTGTTTCCTATTGGTCCCAAATGTTCCCCTGCCCAGAGAACTTTTTGGAAGTCCCATGATTCTGCAGTTTTTGGGCAGACTTGCAGCCACGCGAGCTGGAAATAAAACATCTCTCTGAAATATCTACGCAAAAGAGCATTCCCTTATTCTTTCCACAGGCCCCGCCGTCTCTGGGAAGGTTACAGGGATACTCCACTGCAGCATGCATTCTCCTGTTCTGCTTGTAAAAATTATTTTCATTCCTAAAATACATAAAACTTTTCACAATAGGTTTACTGGCAATCCGACCTGTCAGGAGACCCTTTCATTCAAGTGTTAATCCTGTCTTTCTATACTTACTACTTTATTGCCAGTTTTTTTATTATTATCTCTGACTAATAACTGAGAAAGACTGTACACGTATAGTATGCATCAATATCTACCAGTATAGGCTTGTATCCGAAGTTATCTAAGTAATTTTTAATTTATTATGAAAATCACTCATAATCTGTCTATATTTTGGATTTAGCATAGAAAAAAAATATTTCTCTGTCTTTGCAATCTATATTCATGATGGAATGATTCAATCAAAATTTATCACTATGAATGTTTACATAGAAAATCAATTTGCTACTGCATCCAGTATGTTTATCTTTGAAAAATCTGGATCAGAACTCACTTGAAGACAGTTTTTGAGTGAATCAGCCTGTTACAACAAAAACATTTCATGTTGTATGAAATATTTTTTTCTGAAAATCATCATTATAATAAAAAAGACACATTTGGTTACAAATGCTTTTCTGTATAATTAAACACAAACCAGTGTGAACACAAATCAGAGTGAGTTCTCAAGACATAAAAAAAAAGAGTGTTAGATACTTCATAGCCTGTAAGATACGTCTTAGGATGAGGCAGGATATTAGAATGAGAAATCAACTGCATTCATTTGAGTCAAAAATCTCAGTAGATGATTTTCTGGCAAGGTAAAAATACACATTAAAAGAATAGGACCAAACTGAGGAGAGGATATCACAGAATAAATCACAAAATAAACCAGGTTGGAAAAGACCTTTGAGATCATCGAGTCCAACCTGTGACCTAACATTACCTTATCAGCTATAGAAAAGGCAAGACACCTTTTAGCTCTTGAAACAAAGGCAGGAAAATAAAATACCTTCTGGTCACCCTTCTTTTGATGCAGCCCAGGATAAGGTTGGTTTTCCGGGTGGCAAATCACATTGCTAGTTCATGTCAAGCTTCACATCCACCAAAACCCCTTAGTACTCCTCAGGGCTGCTCTCGATCCATTTTCCACACGGCCTGTACTTGTGCTTGGGATTGACCAGACCCAGTGCTGGACCATGCACTTGGCCTTGTTGAACTTCATGCATTTTGCATGGTCACAACTCTCAATTCTGTCAAGGTCTCCAGGCGTGACATCCAGAGGGGTAATAATCAAATGTTGATAGTCGTACCTGTGAAATATTGATAGTGAAATCTGTCTTCTGCCTCTATTCTTGAAGGGACAGCTCTCAAGGAGAGCGTTAACTTTCATTACCAGACTAGAGCTAGAAATATCAGTAGGATACCAAAATTATCAGTAGGAGAGACCTTTCTAACTTTTTAAAGTGTTTTTGACTGACATGATGAAATAAAAAGGGCTGAGTTAAATAATTGAACAGGTGAGCATGATTTCTTGCAGAAAACATATTTTATATTGCTCTATATAAGTCTAAACAGTATAAGGAGATGGCATATAAAATTTCATATGCAAAAGATTGTTGTCTAAAATAGTCATACAGTACTTATTTGTGATTTTCTGTGCTGGAAGAAGGTCAGAGCAAGAAATTGAAATAAGAAAGCTACAGAAAGAGTTTTGAAAACATTTCTTTCTTACACAGTAAGTTGAACAAGCAGCAAATGAGGTCATAAAGGCCATATAATTGAAAATCAGGCTACTGCTGTAAGATAAACAAGGTTAAAGTTGGAAAGCATGTAGGATACCATTATTATAATATCATTAAGTTTGAAATGCTGATGGAGTTCTGTAGAGAGGTCAGCAAACACAAAGATATTACACTGTAAGAAATGCTGACTTGAAGGAAATGTGAAACAAGTTGAATAAAAGTGGCCAAAATTCAATAATTCATGAAAAATCAAGAGTGGAAAAGGGAAAATCTATTCTTGGTAGGTCACATTAGGAAAAAAAAAAGGAAGAAAAAAGCCATGTAAGCGTAAATAAATGCATAAAGTTAAAAGAGCAGCATAAACAATGTGGTCAACCCAAAAGTTTAAGTCCCTGTGTGACTGAGAACTGCATAAGAGAGAAAGAAATCCTGAAACATTTAAAGGAATTTTAGAAGCTTTAATGATACTGAAAAAAGTTGGACAGAGCAAGAAGAAATTGCATATAAACTTCAGGACATATATAGGAAAAATCTAAATTATTCTTTTTAACAGATAAGAAGAAATTGTAGTTTCTTTCAAATCACCATAAATATAAAATAATGTTGCTGAAGTCAATACACTTAATCCAGATTTACACCAAGTAGTAGAAGAATAAAGCTGGTCCTGTCCATTATGTACAACTGATTATCATTTTAATTAGGGCCAGAGGGATATGAAAAATCACTTTCTGTGAAATTCTTGCTGATCAACTATCCTCTAAAATTATCATTGCTGATTTTTCTCCCTAATTGGAAGAGAAGGAAAAAAAAAACAAGAAAGAAAACAAAAGATTTTTGTCATGAAATTGTTCATTGATATTTATCTTTTTGCCTCTTTGCTTCCATTAATAGTATCCAGTATTTATCTCATGGTCTATTATATATAAGATAAATAAATTTTTCTTGCTATCCCTGTATATTTTTAGGCACAAGCTGAGATTTACATCCTTTATGTTGGCAATCCTAGGACGTACTAAAATATATTATCTCAAGAAAAAAATAAACAAGACAGTGTTTCAAACATAAATATGAAAAATTTAAGTGACAAGTTTATGGCTAACAGCCCCTCACCCTTCAGTGTGATCACCCTTCAATATACCATCACTAAGGACCTGATGTAAGTATTGTGGGGATTTTGAGGCAAGTCTGCAAAACACAGGAGAAAAAAATCTTTGATTTTTCAAGACTGTCACAGGACCTCATGCCAAGTGAAAGGAAAAAATGGCTGTTGGTTTCTTAAATTAACTTTTCATCTTACACTTGTAATTTTGCTGCTCCTTTGCATCAGAGGGATGATAGATGAATGTATCTATTCAACCTGATTGACCTTTCACTGACAATTTATATCAATATCCACTAGAAAGTTCCAAGATATGCTAAGTATATGATGACTATTGCCTGTTTCATCATCCAAGGAATTAAAAAAGAGAAAATGAAAAGGAAATGCTACAGAAGCGTTGTAGTTGATCCTAAACCACTTGACTATAAAGTTTTCCTTCCATTACAAACAAACCAAACCAAATAACGAAACCAGTTGTTGCACCAACAGCTAAGAAAATCTACTGCTGGTTATAGAGAATATTGATTTGAGTTTTGCATTCACATTTCCAGTAGCAGGAGAAAAAAGGTTATGGGTCATGTCCTTTATGAGTAGGATTGATCCCTGCTGTACTGTCAAGAATGTAGGTAGCATTAATCTTTATTTAGATGAACCCACTCTTATTTGTAGTTCCAGATGGTATCAGCTTGCCTGATGAATTTGGATGTAATAAAAATGTTAGAGCCACTCAAGAGACTGTACAGATATGTCACGTTGCAGATGGAGTGACACTTTTAAGAGAGAAGGAGAAATATTTCTATTGATAAAAAGCAGTGATTTAACAAAGTTTGGAAAATAGGAAATGCATCAGTGATTTAAAAAGATTTGATGGCAAGATACACTTGATCACCTACTGCATAAAGGACAGAGTCAGACAAAACTGTCAGGGAGAGCCTTCTGCCAAGTCATGAGGTTCGGGAAGGACATCCTTGTATTCTAAACTTCTCAGAGGGGAGTTTAGGTGCCGGTGGATCCAGACTTATCCCAGATTTTGTCAACCATTTATGTCTAACAGATTATATGTGCAAAACCAACCCTTTAGAGCACTTAGTTAAGATTTAAAAGTTTAATATGCTCTTAATCACTTACTGATAATCTGTTGCAAAAAGGAATCTCTCAGCCTCAAGGAGTGACCTAGAAAGGTGGTGTTACTCAAGGTGTGCTGACTGCTGCCGTGCAAGAAAGCTCAATGAACCCCCAGCTGTCTGCTATTTATAGAGTAAATTAATTGAATTGTAGTGGTATTTGCATATTAACTACAGAAGTCAGTTTCCTCCAAAAGTAAGCAGCACCATGATTAGATGGGCACATTGCTCAAATTAGCCCTTGACAATTATGTCTCCCCCAAATCCACTTTGAGTCTGGTGTAGCCATCATGACCAGATGCATCCATTATGACTGCCACTGGTGCTCATCACCTGAGCAGGGTTACAGGAAATAAAGGTTAGACTGGGGGAGGCAGGGGAGAGGACAAGGACAACGACAACAGACACAATCACAAGTCATTGGGTCTTTATAAGAAATAAACTGTTAGTAAAGGGAGGATCAAGAGGGGAACACATTTGTGGTTATGGCATCTGTCTTCCCAAGTAACAGTTATGTGTGCTGAGGCCCAGCTTCCCAGGACAGCGGCCTGCTGACAGGAAGCACTGACGAAAATTCTCTTTTTGCTGAGCATGGCTACGCGTAATGTGGGATACTCTTTTGGTCAGATCAGGTCAACTGTCCCAGCTATGCCCCCTCACAGCTTTTTACCCACCCTCAGCCTACTGCCAGATAGTGTGGAAGAATGAGAAATAGAAAAGACTTTGCTGCTGCTCAAGCAATGTTCAACAATGAATAAAACATTGGCTTGCTATCAATGCTATTTTGGTCATAAATCTAAAGCACAGCATCATATGGGCTGCTATGAAAAAAAGCTAATCCCACTCCAGACAGACCCAGAACAAGTTTTCGTTCTTTTATATGCTGATCAGAGACTGAGTCAGTGTAATGGCTTCCCCTATATCATAAGCAGGATTCAGTATGTTGTGTCTTTTTCTGAGATGTAGTAATGAAGATTCCTTTCTTAACAAAGAATACTGTCAATTCAAGACTGACGCTTTCGTGTATTGATCTCTGAGGTTCCACTTTATTCTCAGGGGGAAAAAAATCCAAGCCAAACAATCTGCACTAAATCTGTCATTTACCATGGGATGGTGTGAGCACTTATTTTCTTTATTTTTCTTTATTTCTCTTTAGTCTGCTTCATGTCTCTATGAAGCTCCACATAAAATGGCTCCACTTTGTATTTCACTTTTAATAGTCAATATTTGTTCAAAATATTTAAAGAAATAAGGTTAATGTGAAAAATAAGAGAATATTATACTATATCAAGGCTGACTTTTTTGTGACTTAGCAATAGTAACTTAACATTACAAATTCATTTATTATTAAAACATTTATGACAGGAAAATGCAAATTTCTGATTCTCGACAATCTAAACAATTTTACAGACTTATTTTTTTCTTCTATTTTTTCTTAATAAACTGGTCATTAAAAATATTTTCATTCTGAAACAAAAAGGCTATCAACTCTAACTTTTTATAAATCAGAAACTAATAAACTGGGCTCATATGGAGAACCACACTAAGCTGCTGAGGTCAGAATACGTGTCTCTGTCTGAGTTGCACTGTTGCATGTTCAGGTTGTTTTTCAGATTGTCAGTCTGACAATCTATTCTTCATGTTTGAACAAGACATAGCCTTGGGCTGCTACAAATGTGTCTACAAACATACACATTTGGAATGTTTTCAGTACTGTGACTTAACCTAGTCAGTCTGGCATAATTTCTGTTTTGTCTGTAACAAAAAACAGTGGCAAATAATGAAATTGCCAGGTGAGTGAATGGCCACAAAGAAACATAAATCTTTGGACTGTCCTTTCATTATACTCTGGAGGATTCCTGATCCCACTCTGTATCTGTCAGACGACAAGTGACAAAAATCTGGACAACACCACCTGCTCATTGATTTCCTGATATATATAACAAATTCCATGATAGAGTTCAAAGACTCCAGTGCTCAGAGTTCACTGTACTCAGAGATCACACATATATATGAACTGAAGGTACTTTGTCTACTGATTTTGTGTCTGTTGAAGAAATATAATGAATACTTACATCAGGGTTCTACCTGTTTTACCGATCCATAGTGCTACAAATATAGTGTCATATTACAGAACAGTGATATCTGACACAAGCACTTTAACCTTTGAAAGGCTAAATTGTTAGTGAGTCCACCTGTTGAAAAAATGTGTATCACAGCATTATATATGTTATGATCCAATTATTATTATTAGGGTCCTTTAGAAATTTCTCTGCCTGAATTAAGGTGCAAATGAGACCATATGCCAGTGACAATAATATGGGTTTTATTTGATGGTAGATATGAGAGAGAGCGAGCGAGAGAAAGAGAGAAAGAAGTAGAAAATAGGTGGGGGAGGACAGAAAGAGAGTGACAGGGACAGAATAAGGAAAATATCGCCATCTGTGGATCCCAACGATGTTCCATTGATCCTCTCCAGCTGGTCTTCTTGGTGGTGAAGGTCCCCCCAAAAAGCATAGAATCCGATGGGTATATATCCTCAGGCTAGGCAGGCATGCCCGGGCATGTCCCCCTGGGGGAGGGGGCAGTCTCTTACAGCAGTCCCTGGGTCTGTTGCATCACGTGCAGTCCTGTGGGGCAAAGCCTCTCCCGTGAATGTCCCGTGGATGCGCCCTGTGGGGTTGGGGGTCCCACAGCTGGGCCAGTTTGTGTACTGGGAGGATGGGTGTTTATTGCCTCTCACCAGAGGTGACGCCATGCACCCGAGACCTCCTCCTCCCCCCTCGGCTGGGGTGTACCTGGCTTCTGTGAGCTGTGCTCTCCCCCACCCCAAACTCAGCCAGGGATGAATCTTAGCAGGGCTGCTGGGTTTGGCTCACATATCTTTTCTTTGTTTCTCCCCGGGCCTGAGGCTGATGAAAGAATGGGTTTTCCCTTTATCTAATCTCAGTAGTTTGACTTACAGTCCAAAATTCTTCAAGGAGGTTTCTGTGGTTGTAGCTTCTTTAAAACTTTATGTCAGTGTTTGAGGCATGAACTATTTCAGTCTCTGACAACATAGTCTCTCATTTCTTTGAATGTGACATTCATAAACATCTAGGAAGTACTTAGAGACCAGAAGCAGCAGAACTAATGACAGAAGATTGGTTAAGTAATAAACCCAAGTAAAGTAATATTCTCAGTGCTATGTTTACTCTCAGTGAAATTTAAGAATTCCAGATTAGTTAAAAGTAGAAGCACTTTAGGATAATCACCTCGCTGCTATATTATTATTTTTAAATTTACCTTATGTCATGGACTTGTTCTTTTAGCTCAGAATTGCTTTCATGTGGGTTCTAGCTGCTTTGTTCTTAGCTATCAACTCTAATAAAACACAAAGCCAGTGAAATCCTAAGCTAAAACATCTGGATTGAATTGCACATGAATTGCTACTTCAGATTTTTAAAGGGAATATCAGTAAAAAAACATCAGGCTGAATTCTTTTAAAATAATTACTAATAAAATTATTATTTCTAGTTTTAATCTTCCTTAATAGATCTATTTTCTTTATTTCTTTGTCTTTAGTTATTTGTTGATTTCCCTTCTCTACATTACTTTTTATCCTTAGTTTATTTTCTTCTTTTGCCATCTGTTTGTTGTTGTTGTTTCTGTAAAAAGTACTTTATCACCCTGGAAATTCAAGCACTATAATGTCTTGGCCAGCTATAATACAATTTCCAACATATTTTGTGCCAGTTACTCTCAAGTTACATAAAGAACACCAATTAACAGAGAAATCTATGCTGCTTGTCTCATTCTTTTAAGGGTAGCCATATAATGACCCTTAGCAAGAAAATTATGATTATGAGCATATGGTGAAACAACTTAATGTCTTACTTATTTCAAAGTACTTCTTATTGCAGCTATTAGTAGATCCTGCTGGATGATCAAGCAATAAATCACTTGACCATGTGGAATTCATAGTCCTGTAATTGATCTTTCTCATGTGTTTTCAGATAAAACTGCGTAATACTTTCTAACTAAAGGTAAATGAGTAGATTAGTAATAATGTCCTTGAGGGAACACAGCTGGAGAAAATTGCATTCAGGTAATATAACTTGCAATCCTTTCCCATCTTTCCCCTTTTTCTTTGTATTGCCTACAAGGGTAAAGGATAAAGAAACACACTTTAGGGAATGAAAATTATAAGGGATTGCTATGGGTTAGACTATTTTCTATTTCCATCCACTTGAAATCAGGAAACCCCCCCCCCAACCTATTATTTTGTATTAATATTTTCATGTTTTATAAAGATGACAATACTGTACATTAAACAGTTATACGTCAGAGGACAATAAGATCCAAATTTGGCTTTTGTTTATTTCATTGATTTGGCTACATGAATATTTCTAGCAAAAAATTGTCCCCTGGACTTCAGTGTCCAGCACAATAAATCAGTGGCAGTTTCTGGCTTCTCTGCATATTTACATCTTACATATGCAGAATGTTATATGAATACTAAATGCTGCCAAAAAAAAAAAAAATTGGTTTGGCACAGTATCATGGAGGATGATTCTTTTATTCTATCTGAAACAATTAATATATTTGTAACCTGGGACCTGGATAAATAATTCTTCAAAATATTATTAGTGGAGATGTTCATGTACTCTGTGAAGTCTTTACTCGCCCAAGTTGTGAATCAACTGCAGAAACAGTAAAAATATGGACCAGGCTGAAGGGAGTTCCTACTCAAGTATATATACATAAATGCGCATAGCCTGAGAAACAGACAGAATAAGCAACAATCAAAGCCTGACTGCTTCAGGGCTTTTCAGGCACTATGAGTAGGAAAGACAAATAGGGAAGTTTCCCTTATGTGAAAGAGCAGTTTAAACAAAGTAAGCTGCCATGTAGGATATACGAGAGGCAGGTGAGAGCTTGTGAACCAGTATTAGACAAGATGCCAGGGAAGAAACTCAGGAAAACTGAGCCATAAAAGCCATGACTGTGAGGTGCAGCTCCTGGATACTGTTAAACATCAAACTTGATATATATGAATCTGAGTATAATGACAAGAAGATATATGCTTTGCCCTCTATCTACCAAGCAAATAAAACATCCTATCAAGCCAAGCAAGCACTGAAATACAAGGCTTGCTGGTCTGTTATTACCCACTTAGCAGTTCCTAGATCAGGCCCCAGTTTCATGAGGACTGAGTTCAGCTCACCACAGTAGAGACAATCCTGACCTCAACAGCACCAGCAGCCTTGTACTACAGGAAAAGTGAGAACCTACCTGAACCTACCCACTTTCTTGCTCCTTTTTTCTGCTTTGTTTCTATTGTAAGAAAATTGTTCTCAGCTGAAGTCCTTACTGAAGTTAAGCGGAACATCCTCTGTGGTATTCTGTATACATGTATTTTCCATTCCCATCTTCTGAGGCCACACATTTTATTCATTACATGCCTTTCTGTCTGCAAACAGTTCAGGTTTAAATGTTGTCCAACTCCGATTCTGAAAAAAATGCTTTAACTGAGAGCAAAGCAGCAATAGACCCAGAATTCATTCTTGTTTGTCCCAGTCGTTTCCAGTTCTTCAACAATTAAATCTTTTCTTTTTTCCCCATGAAGATAAAAACTTTCTGAGAATTTACAGTAAAGCTAAGATAATATAAGGAATATGGGAACAAAGAAATGAGATATGATGTAGTGAAGTAAATACCCTGCCTCTCACTAAGCTCTTGTTGCTGTATCCATCAGTTCCTATTAAAATTCCCTGACAGAAAAGTCATCTATTTAAAATGTAACTTTTTAAAGCAGACCTTACCACTAGTGTAAATCAAGGTACCTCTTCTCATTTAAACTGAGGTTCCAGGTATACGTTTGTGAAGTTGACTTCTCTGGCTCAGTCACTATATTTGAAAATATAGAGTAGGCTGTAATTTTACTAAAGCAAAAATCATATGCAAGAAGCATATTTCAGTAGCAGGCTTAAGTTCTCCAAAATACAGCAAAACAGAAAGGAAAATGGGAAGCTATTTAAATACTTACAGATGCTGAACTGAGGCTATTATTTATCGAATGTTCTCATAGTGTATTTGCTTTTATTTTTAATTTCCACAAGATTATCCTTTATAATATTGTACACCAGTGAAGGTGACACCATTTTATTTTTAAGACAGTTAAAATGGACTCAATGATCTCAAAGGTATTTTACAATCAAAATAATTCTGTGATTGAGAACCCTTAATTTATAGATATGTATCAAAATCATAGTGGTATGCTAAATTAAAAATACTATAAATTGTGTCCTACAGAACAAAGATTTTAAAATAAAATTTACATTTAGTATTTTTTTGAAATTAAATTTTTTAACTGTTACTTTGCTCAAGAAAACCAAGGGTTGTATATTTTTATTTCTTTATATTTAATCCTCAGCTATTGTTAGCTTTGACCTATCCAAGGTCATAAATTCACCCAATGTATTGCTCATTCTTTAAATACCTGCCATTATTTCAATCTGGAATCAAATAACCATTAGAGAGTTTTTTTCCTCTTCTCAAAATATGCTGAATCATTAAATTTATTGATAAGTACCTCAAATGATGCTAAAATATTTGCAGTTTTATTGAAATACTGTTTGGTTCTGTGTTTTGGTTCAGGGTTTTTTTCACAAAACCTGCTAACATACATTTGTGAGGAAACCTGTACATTTCAACTTAGGCAGATATTTGTATAAAAATCTTCATCAGAATCAGACAAATCCTATGTACTGAATATCTGGGTTTTGTCAGTTGCACAGTATTCTGTCAATTTTGAAAGACTTTGGTAAGTTTTATTAATTTGAGGACCACATCTATACATTTCCCTCCAAAAAACCAAAACCAAAACCAACCAACCAACCAAACCAAACCAAACCAAACCAAAACCAAGAAACCACAATTGCATGATCTTTCTCATTTATTTAACAGAATGTTTTCAAGAATCTGGAAGATCTGAAGATAAGCTAATGAGATTAGTTTCCAGAAAGAAGGCTGGAGAAGTATATGTGATTCATGCCATGTTTAAATAGCAGTCATCAAGGGAAATACGGATTTTTCACTTCAGATGTGAGAAGTACTTCCTCAGCTGACTCAAAGCTATGTATAAACTTATTGTCTGCTGAAATAACTATAGATACAGCTCTTGTCTTGGTACTGTCCATGTGTCTGAATTACTCCAATGCATATGGCATCTGAAGACCTGTTGAAAAATTCATGGAGTGATCATATGATACGTGCTTGTTAGAGAGAACAAAGACTTAGAACACAGTCACCATTATTTGCAGTCATTTTCCTCTTCATTCCAATGTGAAGTCAGTGCTACCCCTAATATAGAAACTCATTAAAAGTTCTGGATGTCTCCTGTAATTTCAAAACAGCTGTAATCAGCTAAAAAACACAAAAATCATCAACATCCTTCAACTATTTTGCTGTATTTCTGCTTCTTGTTCCAAGTCATGATTCAGTTGCAGCTAAATCACTTGTCCATGTTTGGAATTTTGACAAAGAAATATCACTTAAATGCTTTCAGGCTTCATTGTGCTCTGTTGTTAAAAAAATATGGAATTCAGATATTAGGTCATTTGGTCACCTCACATTAACAGCATATATTTCAAAATAGCTAAGAAATAAATATCAAAAATTTGGGGTTTTTTTTGGTAAATCTCTATGATTTATTTATAGACCATATGTATGCTTAATTATTTTAATGACACTTTTCTTTTTCACAATGAAATATTATTAATATTCTTCATTGTCCTCTTATTAAATGGTCAAGATTTAATTCAGCTTTGACTTTTACTTTGCAAAGTTACAGATAGCAAGTTAATCAGGACATTAATTTGTTGCATGCTCCTTTCAGAGCCGCCAATACATCTGCAAAGTTCACTGCAATGAAAAGGAAAAATAATTGAGATTATGTATTACACTTGTGAAGTGGCATTATTTTTGGTAAAATAAAAACTTTGCAGTCCTTAGAGGCTCATCCTGGAAAGTTGCCAGGGAAAAATCTTTCCATCAGATGTTACCTTTTCAATTCTTTTGTATCTACATGAGGGATGACCTTGTTGCGCTTTTCCCTTTCTGGAAATACATTATGTATTAAAAGTTGTTATTGCAAGGACCAAGTCTTTCATTTTAGCCATCCCTTTATCTTTTTCTAGTTGTTCATGTCATCTCTTGGAACCTGCATAGAATGACTTGTATGTCTCTATATATTCTTGATCTCACTCTGTCTTCCCTATTCACCCAAGATGTGACAGCAAGAAAATAAAATATTATGTTAGAAGTCAATATATTCCTGAGGAAGGGGAGTTCCTTTTAGTTGTGCCACAAGAGTGTGAAATCACAAATATGTAATGTTACATTCATTAAATAAGCATAATATTACAAATAAATGTTAACGCTAAAAGATGCAAAGCACCACCAACTTTTTTTTTACTGAAAAGTCTTATGAAGAATGAACAAGTTAATGTATTTCTACATCTAAATGAAAACTTAAATGTTTATATACAAAAATAAGGAGTATAGCAAGAGCTATTTCATTAAACAGAATGGAAGAGAGTACTTTAGAAATGCATTGCACAAGTATAAGGATTCTCCCACTTGGGGCATTTTTTTGTCTGGGACACCTATTAAGATGACTACTCATCATGGGAACATGAATGTGTAGACATACATAAGAAAGAACCTCTTATTCTGATATTACTGTGAGGTTCTAGGTGTGTAACCCTGAGTCTTCAAGTTGCTGTGGTCTCTCAATGCATCAGATCTCAAAAGAATCCTTTGCAGACTCAGATTCTGAGATACTGTTCAGTAAAAGAGAAGAATAACTAAGGAAAACACAGTTCACAAGTTAATATTTGGTCACATATCTGAAGAAAAATGTCATTTTATTAAGGAAACGCAGACACGGCTTCTCTATATGGGTTCCTGGAAATAACTGCTTTTAAAATCCTTTTCATTGCAATGACCAAAACAGGCAAAACTGGTTAGTGAGAATAGCTAAGGAGTCCAATGAGCTCTACATGCTTAGTGAAATCTGTCTGAAATAGTGTCATGTAATGAAGCAGTTATAAAAACCCAGTAAAACCTTTTTAATTGCAGACATCCATAGAGCAATACATGACAAACACATGATAGCTACAGTGTGTCAACTCAGACAGAGCAAAAGTACATTGAAAAAAGTAGTAAGTCGGTAAAGGTATCATATGGGCTACCAACTTTTATCACAAAGCATCATGCTAATTGACTCCAGGGCTGAAGTTCTTCCAGCATTAAAACTACAGGACCAAAAAAAGCCCTGGAAACCCTTCAGAGAATGAGAAAATTGCTGAGAATGAGAATGGAAAGGACCTCTGAAGACCGTGTAGTCCAACTACACTTTTGAAGCAGAGTTGGCTAAAGCTCGTTGTTCAGGGCTGTTGCTAGTTGTGTTTTGAGAACTCCAGGAACAGAAAGCTCATAGATTCATCAGGCAGCCTGTTTCAGAGTTTGAGCACGCTCACAGTAAAAAAGATTTTTCTTATGCTCAAGTGAAATTTTCTGTATTTTTGTTTGAGCTCATTGGACAATACAAGAAAGTTATTAAGCTATTAGAGCATCCAGAGGAGGACTACAAAGATGGTGAAGGGCCTTGAGGGGAAGCCTTATGAGGAGCGGATGAGGTGACTTGGTCTGTTCAGTTGACAGGAGGAGACTGAGAGGAGATCTCATTGCAGTTACAACTTCCTTGTGAGGGGAAGAGGAGGGGCAGGCACTGATGTCTTCTTTCTGGTGAACAGTGACAGGACCCCAGGGAATGGCCTGAAGCTGAGTCAGGGGAGGTTTAGGTTGCATATTAGAAAAATATTCTTCACCCAGAGGGTGGTTGGGCACTGGGTTGATCCAGGGAAGTGGTCACAGCAGCAAGTCTGTCTGAGTTCAAGTGTTTGGACAATGCTCTCAGGCACATGGTGTGACTCTGGGGTGGTGCTATGCAGGGCCGGGAGCTGGACTCAGTGATCTTTATAGGTCCCTGCCAACTCAGCATATTCTGTGATTCTGAGATTCTGAGTAGTTTAGGAAAGTCAATCACTTTGATTCCAAAAGTAAAAGAATATTAACTTCACTTCTTGATTACTCCTGCAGTAACTGTAATATTGTCTTAATAATTTTTTTGTGATTATTCTGAACGATTTCTAGTAAAAGACATGCCTCAGTTGGCTCAGTCTAATTTCAAGCTTAATCTAATAATCAATATTTATCATATAAGACAGATTTCTATTGATCATAATTTTGAAAATATTTGGCATTTGAGAAAAAATAATCTATCATCAATATATATTTTAATACTTTTTTGCAAATAGCAATAAAAATGGGTTTCTATTTTCTGGAATAGAGGGAAGAAATACAGACTCTTCTGGATCTGGAAAAAAAAATGTGGCCATTGTTTCCATGTAAACCTCTAGTTCTGGGCTGTTTCTAATTTAACTTCTGTGCAGTGTCCTTTCAATAAAATCACCTTTGTTGTCCTTCTGAAAATGTACACATATTAGTAAGAGAAGTGATTCTTTGGAAAGTTGTAATGAATATATCACCTCAGGAGAGATTTCCTAGATGTCAGAAATTATTATCTCTGAATCTTATCCCAGTGAGTTTTTCAAGGCTTTTATTTCAGACCAAAGTGTGCAAATACCTTACTCAAAGAACCACTGAACTGGGTTCTTTTGGGAAGTAATACAAGTTAATTGCATGAATATACATCTAGTGAATGTACACATACTGGAAATAAATTTCCTGATTTGAAGACATTTATGCACGACATTAAAATATCCTCTGTAGTATAAATTTTCAACGTGTATGTCTAGAACAACTCAATAGAAAATCTGTCCCTGGCTGATAGCAAGCCTTCTCACTCACTTTATTTGGTCTCGAAAATAC
>WEIT01039880.1:2059-17704 GCA_013389985.1 Dryoscopus gambensis
TATTCCATAGATCAGTTGTTTTAGTTGGCTTTTCATAGACCTGCTGTTACCTTAGCCTGAAATTCAGAGTATTTATCAACCAAAACATTTCAGGAGAGTGTTTGTTCACAGTGGAAGCTTTATAGAGAGGAACAGCGCTGAAGCAGTAAAACTTTACTTCCATCTGCTTTACTGTGTAAATATCCACTTAAATAATTTTCATACTTTCCTTGCAACTGATGTTTAACTTCCATATGGTCTTGACAGGTCACTGGTAGTTCTCTCAAGTCCTCTTCAGTAAGAGGGTACCTAATGACTGCTTAGCTCTTTTGGCTGCAACTGTTTGTTGGTGTGTGCCAGTGCCTGAGCATTGTGGTCACTTCATTGCTGTGTTGAGCTGTTAAAAGGTGTCACAGGTCCTGTGTGGCCGCTTGCTCCTGTGTTTGGTGCGAGAGTATGTGATTGTGGTGAGCTGAAGGGGGTGAGGTGTTCTCATGGAGTAAATGGGGTGGGTTGGGAGGCATAGTTCCTTCTTAGTTGTTCTTTCAGCTGCCTCACTCAATTAATCCAGTGTTAACTATAATGGACATTCCCTTTTCTCATCAACTTAAACAGTTGTTTCAATAAATAGGTCATGTATCATATCAGATTTCTCAAAATTATGTGTATTGTAGTATTTTTGACTACTGTGTGGCAGTTATTAATTTGAAAGTTACATATGTATAAAGTCAAGATTCTGGGAATAATGTCTTAACTTTATTTTGCCTTATTCTCTTTCATATGCAATCAGCTTATTTATTTGAAAATTGTATCTCTGCTGTTTCCAACTTCTGACTTCTGGCACCCAGTTGTAACACCTGCTTTTATGTACATGAGTCAGCTACTTACTAAGGTATGTTGTTGTACCTCAGTATATAACTTCACTTTCTTTTTTCTTCCTAGGACTACAAATATGCATGTTAACATTAATATATATAGTGGAAATGTACTCAACAAGGCAGCTTTGTGTATAGCCACAGATGATAATTGGAAGAAAGGGTGAAGAGGAAAACACCCTTGCAGGGTATAGTCCAACTCACAAAACCGTATCTCCTCAATTTTTCAAGCTGCCATACAAGAATTCTTTCTATGGTAAATTACATGGGATTAATAGAACAGACTGAATACAATCTGAAGTCATTCATTAGTGGTTTCTTTTCCATATATTGTATTTCTTCATACTTGAGAGGTTATTTACTTAAAAACTGGCAGTATTTGTTTTCCTTGAAAATGTACCTAATGCATTGAGTTAAAATACATCCTTATTTTTTTATCCTAATATCCTCTTTATATATCTCAAAAAGTCTTGAGCTAATTGTTCTATTGCTGCCAAGTTGCTCTGAGCCTTCTTTCACTGGTTCATTTCTGAAGAATTTATTGTTTGTGGTTTAGCACCTTCTAGTGGCTAAATGAGTTCTGATAACCTGTTACTCAGTTCTGCAGATACTCTTGAGTGAGGACCAGGGAAAGCCAGTGTGGTTCTCATCAGGGATCAAAGGGTGTAATTTTATAGACTTCAAATGCTTACAATGTAGTTAATAATTCATCCTTCTGGGAAAATCTGTATTTGTGATATATAGACTTCTAATTAGGAATATTTTGTTCTTTTTATTTCTTTTAGTGTCGCATAACAACATTGCAAGATGTTATTAAAGGATTATTTATATGCTGTTTGTTCCTGGAATATGTATCTCTTTCCAGAAGATTTGTACCAGAACTCATCAATTTCCTTCTTGGAGTACTTCATATCTCTCTACCCAAAAACCAGGCCCAGGGTGAGTTTGTTTAGAGTAAATGAGTATTTAGTTTAGAGTCAGTTTTAGTATTGGGGTTTATCTTTTAAAGTTTTTAAATACGAATATTTCACACTGATTTCATTGTTTTTGAACAAAAGGCCAAAATCATCTGCTAGTTTAGCCAAAACCAGCCCTGATTCTTGGGCATCTTGTTACAAACTAGATCCTCTAGTGTTGTTGGCAGGAAGCAAAGGACTGAAGTTATTAAAGGACATGAAGTCATGTTGGTTACAGTGCAGTATTTTTGCAATATTGTCGTTCTAAACAAGACTGTGTGATTGGATTGTGTTCTGAAATTCAGAGTTCCTAATGGGTTCCTGATGAGTGCCCTGTAACTTCACAGTGAGGCAGCAGCTCATGCTGCAAATACCCTTCACCTTCAGCTAATAGCCATATCACCAAGCTAAATAAGAGACGTACATCACAAAGTTGGTATTTTTCCTTTTTATTTATTTGACATGGATTTGTAGTAGGGTAATAGAGGGCAGCTATCCCCACAAGCAGGATTAGTAACATAAGTGTGTATCCCTGCACAGACAGCAGGGATAATAAAATTATCTTTTCAGTGTAATCCATATGTTAGCAATTTTTTTTAATTTGCCAGTCTCTCTTCAGTTTTTTTTCTTTTACTAGTTTTTGTTTTTAAAGTTATTCTAGTTCTGGGGCTTTTTTTGTTGACCAGTTCAGTGACAATAATTTACTTTTGAGGAGTTTTGTCAGTGCATAGTAACTAATTCATGTGTTAATATCTCTGTCTGGGCACAGCATGCAGGAAGAGGCTCTGCAGGCAGGATACTACCAAGTGAAATTTCAATTATTTGATAAACTCACAAGATATCTGGGATTTAATGAACTACAGACTATGTTTTAGTGTGCTCATCACTCTTGATAAGACCTTTAGAGTCTGTTCTCTAAATAGTCATCACTCTGGTGAGGAAGGTTCAGCTTCTGCCAGTATTCCAGTATGTCTTCAGTAGGCAGCTCCCTTCCTTTCCCTTGAGGACTTTTCTGCCTTTCCATGCTGGTGTGGTTTTTTTTTTTTCCTTTTGAATTTTTGAGCTGATCCCTTTTCTCAACAAACCTATCACTGCAGTTTCACCTTATTATCTGGCATGGCTGTACTGTACAGACCTTTCCCCAGCTGCTTCTCACAGCTTAGCAGTTTCCTCTGAAGTGGGAGCCAAGGTTACACAGCTGGGCTGCATCAGAGCTGAGCCCTGGATTCTCAGCACGCCAGCAGCTGAACTCTTAGGAGGAGGTGGGAAGAGGTTAAGGAGTGGGTGGGTTACATAGTACTTAAAGTATTTTCTCCTTTGTGTACCCTCTTGGAATATTTGATCTACAAAGGAGTGTGGTACGATTAAAAAACAGGATTCTGCAAAATTAGATAAGAAACTTCAAAAATATTTAGTGGTAATTAATGATCAATTCTTACCTTTTAAAAATATTTCGTTGTATTTCTGTTAATGATTTTGCCCTAGCTAAATTTCCATGGTGTTGGTTTGTGTTAGCAGTGAGGAAAGGCTCAATAAAAGATACATTAGAGGCACAGTGTTCTCTTTGAGAACTTTCCAGTCAATGTTGATGTTTTGAAGTTCCCAAGGCATCCAGTTGTGTTTTTAAATATTCATGGCGGAAGTATGGCTGGTAATTGTGATGGTTAAGCTATCAACACAGAATATTTTAAAATGGGCAGACATGCAGCTCTTTGGAATGCACCATCACACCAAAAAAATTCTTGGGTTTCAATTTTAACAGTAAGTAGAGTCAGCAAATAAGCTCTTAATGTTTTAATTTTATGATCTTGATCCATGAATTTATCACATGAGAAAAATATATGGAATACAGCTTCATAAAAGACTGAAATATAGTCTGATTTAGAGTGAAAACTATTACCTTAAAAAAGAAAAGCTGTAGGTGGAAGGAGTGGGAAGGAGTTTTCATGGTTGATAGCTTTAGCTAATGGAATTGTTAATGAGATCTGCTATCCTCTCACAAGTAAAGCAGATAATAAAACTCACGTATCTTAGTTCCTGATCTTGCATAAGTCTCTGTGTGTCATAATCTCTTACAACTTTGGGTCTCAAACCTTAAAAACCTTTATTTAAATATACTGTCTTCTGGCCTGTCTGGGAAGAGCCACGAACAGGCTCTAGAGCACGTAAATAATCTGAACTTAGAGTTTGAAAAAGTTTTGAAATAAATTCCACTGCAAGCTTGCAGGACATAAGGAAAACAAAGAGGGGGGAAACCCCCGCAATGTCCAGCACAGAGAATGCAAATTATTTTGTCCCTTAGCCATGAAATTCCTCAGATGCTTCTTTCATGGTGCTGTCTAAGTAGTTTCACGGATCAGGTTGTGATCAGAAGCACAGGGATTCTTTAGCATTTTCCATATATCTTGCTGCAGTATATATTCTGTATTCCATGCTCTTTCTGTTTTAAAACCCCTTAACTGGAGTGGGAGAAGACTTTACAGTGTGCCTGAGGGCCCCTGCTGTGAGCTCACAGGAGAGGCTCCGTGGCTGCAGCTGTGGGCTCTCCCTGCTCCATCTCACTGTGCTTCATGAGCACCTTCTGGTCAAAGCCGTCTACTTGTGACTCCATGGGAAAGTCCTGTGCCTGCCCTATCCTCTTAAGCATATCCAGTGCTCCATCCTGGAGCAAACCTGCAGTTTAACTGTGCATCCCGTTTCCCACAGGGCAAACATGTACCTAACATGTCCTGACTTTCCCCATGCACAGAATGAATCAAAGAATCACAGAATGGTTTGAGTTGGAAGGGACCTCAAAGACCATCTAATTATGACCCCCTTGCCATGGGCAGGGCCACCTTCCACTAAACCAAGTTGCTCAAACCCCATCCAACCTGGTCTTGAACGCTTCCAGGGCTGAGGCATCCACAACTGCTCTGGGTAGCCTGTCCCAGTGTCTCACCACTCTCATAGTGAAGAGTTTTTTCTTTTTATCTACTGTAAGTCTACCCTCTGTCAGTTTAAAACTGTTACCCCTCATCTTATCACTACACTTCCTGATAAAGTGTTCTTCCCCATCTTTCCTGTAGGCCTCATTTAAATACTGGAAAGCTGCTGTAAGGTCTCCCCAGGGCCTTCTCTTCTCTAGGCTGAACAACCCCAGCTCCCTCAGCCTGTCCTCATATGGGAAGTGCTCCAGCTCTCTGGTCATCTTCATGGCCCTCCTTTGGATGCTCTTGAGCCGGGTCTCTGTCCTTCTGCTGGGGGCCCCGGAGTGAACATATTCCTTCAAATGGGATCTCGTGGTAGTGAAGTAGAGGAGAACAATCCCCTCCCTTGACCTGCTGCCCACACTGCTTTTGCTGCAGCCCAGGATGCATTGGCTTTCTGGGCTGCAAGGGTACATTGTCAGCTCAGAACTCAGCTTTTCATCCACCAATACCCCGAGTCCTCTGCAAAGCTGCTCTCAATCCACTCATATTGCCCAGTCTGTATCTGTGTGTGGGATTGCCCCAACTCAGATGCAAGACCTCAAAGTTTGTCTTACTGAACTTCATGAGGTTCACATGGTCCCACCTCTGAAGCCTGTCAAGGTCCCTCTGGATGGCACCCTGTTCCTCTAGAGTATCAACCTCACCACTCACCTTGGTGTCATCTGCAAGCTTGCCGAGGGTGCACTCACTCCCACTGCCTGTGTTGCCAGCCAAGATGTTCAATAACACTGGTGCCAGGACAGACTCCCCGACAGACCCTACTCATAACTGAGTGATTGGCCACAATTCTGAGTATGACCATCCGGATAATTGCTTATCTACCGAGTCACACACCTGTCAAATCCACGCCTCTCCAGTTTAGAGACCAGGATGTTGTGCCAGACAGTGTCAAATGCTTTGTACAAATCCAGGTAGTTGACATCAGTTGCTCTTTCCTTATCCACTGACGTTGTAATCCTGTCACAGAAGGCTACCAAACCTGTCAGGCACAATTTGCCCTTAATGAAGCCATGCTGACTGTCACCAAGCATCTCTATTTTGCGTGTGTTTTGTCATGGTTTCCAGCAGGATCTGCTCCATGATCTTGCTGGGCACAGAGATGAGGCTGATCAGCATATAGTTCCCTGGATCTCTCCTCTTTCCCTTTTTAAAAATGGGGATTGTTTTTCTGTTTTTCCAGTCACTGGGAACTTCAGCAGTCTGCTACAACTTTTCAAATATGAAAGTGATTTAGGAGCTTTATCTTGCCAGTTTCCTGAGGACCCTCAGATCCCTAAGGTCCCATGAACTTGAGCACATTCAGGTTCCTTAGCCTCAAAACTGATCTTCTACAGTGGGCAGTACTTGGTTTTCCCAGTCCCTGCCTTTGGATTCTGTGGCTTGGGCAGTATGACTAGAGCACTGACCTATGTCCACATGCTCCAGTGTTTTCTACTGTTTTAGAAAAATTTAATACTGATAGAAGTATTTTTCAAGGTAGTACGATAAAAAATGTAAAATGAGTTGGCAGATTTTCTTCAGAAAGAATGCGTAGAATTGATCTTGGTTAATGACTGTTGTTCTTGGTTTTTTAGGCTATACTGTAGTGCCTCCATTTACACCAGTGGGGAAAAATCTAGAATTGCTTTTTGTGTGTGATAAGGAGGATCTGAAAAGTTGGGAGAAGCAAAATGTGCCATTGAGTATTGTGACTAGATTAAAGGAAACCAGCAAAACAGAGATAAATCATATCAGGTATGTAAGAAGTGTGAAAAGAAAAAATACCAAATCCTCTGTTGTGCCATCTCAGTGACAGCGCTCTTTAGAAGTAAAAATGAGAGTAGTGGATAGTTCTGCTGTGTCTTTATGATGCTACTCTGTAGCATAGAACATGCGCTAATCTTTTGGCAGAACATTACGTGGAGCACTTGTTGGAGTGCTCAGACCTTCCTTACCTTTTTGGTACAGCTCTGAACTGATGAGGGTGCTGTAGGGACAGAGGAGGTGCTTGGTACTTTAAACTGTCAAGCTCCTTAGACTCAAATAACTGTATGTATATACAAACACTACACTAGAAAGTGTAACATAAATAGAAAATGAAATTAGGGAAGACCATAATTAAACATGTTCACTAACTGTGTTAAGCCTGATTTTTCATCTTGCAAATGTGTTATGGTATAACTTTATTTCTGGCATAAGTAAGCCTTTTGTTAAGTTCTAAAAGACCTGAAAGCCAAAATTACTAGTTCTTTTTCAACAAAATTTTAGAACTTCAGAAGCAGTAGCAGAACACTTTTAGAACCAGTATAAAAATTTCCTATTCCTCGTAAGTGGCAAAGGCACAATATTGGCTTGTGTTCAGTGCACTGACAAAGATTTGTTGCTGATGGAATTCTTTTGGTATTTGCTTAGAAGAGTGAAATTTTTAGTCTGAATTAACAACTATTTCTAACTATAACTGGTTCTGCCAAGCAGTCTTAATGCATTCTGCTAACAGACCAAATTTAATTCATTCAGTTCATTTTATTTGAAAATCCACTGCAGTTTTTGCAAGTGAAATTTTTAAATTTTTTGTGCATTAACAGGTTATCATGTCTAGCCCTGTGTTTTGACCTTATAAAAAAATGTGCAGCTCTCTATGAGTCCTTGCCATCATTCCATGAAATAATGCATCCTGTCAGAATACTCCTTACACAACATGTGCCAGTTAATGAATATCCTGAAAAAATGCAGGTATGTATTCCTCAGGATTTAAATAATCAATACATTTGTTTTATGAATAAATTCTGTGCCTAAACAAAAAAAAAAAAGTGTAAGCATTACTGAGATTTTTTTCAAGAGTCGGGCATTTTGATGTTTCTGTGGAAAAAACAAAGAAGAACAGAGAACGTTTAGAAAAGGTATTTTTCCATTGTGTATTGTTTCTTGTCCATCTAAATGAAGATAACAGCCCTTGGCTTGTAATAATGTAGCATTCCATGAGTGACATAATTTATGAGAAGAGTAGTCTGGACCTCTGGTTGCTCTTGTACTTTTGTAGTGAATCTGTAAGACCTTGGTAAAGCAAAGACATGTACCAAACTGGGGAGGTAAAACTTTAACTATACAGATAAAATGAACATAAATATGCCTGGTCAGTACCTTACCTACGACAGTTGCTTATTTTCTAGCAATGAGATTAAAATTTTTAATCTGTCTCTCCTGAATGTAGCAAAATTGTCTTCTCCTCAAAGAAGCATCGTAAGATATCCTTAGAGAACCAAGTTTTATTATGTAGATGATGCTAAATGGCCTGTGTTTTTTTCCCATCAAAATATAAAACCCCCAATCATTCTTAAAATTACCATGAAAGGAAGAGTCTGAGTTAAACTGGCTTCTTCCTCTGTTAGGTGAAACTACCAGCAGACCTTCCTTATTGTCCATGATACCATTTTAATGGACTTGCAAAAGCTTTTAAGAATTATCCAAACTGGATTACAGCATGTCAGTGTTAGTAGTGTCCTAATGAGTAGCTGTGACTTAACTCAGGAAAAAAAATACAGGGGGAGAACATTACTGTTGATTCAATTTATAATAGCTTGTGATTTATGGTGGTTTTGATATGCTTTTACAATTGTAATTTGTTTTGCATTTTCAGGAATGGTATCACAGTGCTCTGAAAGAGCTGGAGAACAAAGTAAAACACTATACCCCACTGATCTGTGAGAAAAAGAAGCCAGTGCCATTGAAACAGTATACTCCAAAAATTGTGAAAGTGTAAGTAAGGAGTACTGGATGCAAAGGAAAGGGGCATTTAAACCTTGAGATTTTTAGCAAGCTAGAATGGCTTTGGAAAGCAGGAGGCAAAACAGAGCTGTTTTTCTGCTAGATTCTGGGCATAATTCACGAGGGGCCAGCTACTTGGGTGGTAGGGAGGGAAAGAAAAACAGGAAAGAGGAATTTTAAGAGCAACTATTATCCTTTAGGAAAAATTGCACTGGAGGTCAACTCTTGCCCGTATAATGAATTGTAAATTCACAAATTTCAAGATGATTAGACGGTTATTATCCTGTCAGGTGCTTTACTGAATGCTCTGTCAGGCACTCAAGTCAGAAGAACAAAAATGAGTAGTTCATATGTATATGAGATAGATGAAGGTAAAAAGATGGAGAGGAAAAACACTAATTAGTTTTGCAGATAATAGAACAGTGCTCTGATTCAGGAAATCTGCTTTATATTGGCTGCTGATTTATTTAACCATATTGGTTATCTACAGGGGCACAAAGTGTCTGCTTTATTTATTCTAGTAATTGAAGAGGACAGCTTTGCTCTGCCTTACACGCTTATCCCCAAGTAACTGATCAGACTTTTTCTGTAAAATGCGTCTACTGAGAAGGTCTGCAAAAATTTAAGATGTGTTGGGAGATTCCATCTTTCTCCGGACATCTTCCATTCTTCTCCTCTAGCTTTTTTAGTCTGTTCAAAGGGCAGGCTGCATATGGGGAATTGAGGTCTGGTCATTGATTGATGATGATGTGCAGTTAGAAGGTCTGGTGAGTGTTTTTCCAGTATGTTCATTGGGCAGCTCCTTATTTTGCAATTTAATTATATGCAGGAATTAAAATACTGAGTTAATTTTTATACAAAAACTATCCTTATAAATATGAAAAAATGGTGAGTTTAAGGTGTTCTGTGCTCACACATACATTCTCATTTCAGCTTAGAGTTTGGAAGAAAGCAGGCAGGCAGCAAGAAGGAGCAAGAAAGAAAGCAGTTGATCCAGAGGCATAAACGTGAACTTAAAGGAGCCATTCGTGAGATTCGGAAAGATAACCAATTTCTGGCTAGAATGCAACTGTCAGAAATCATGGAGAGGTAATGTAGCCTTTGTTTCAGCACCACTTTGGGGGTTGTTCTGTTGTGTGTTCATTTCTTTGCTGTGTGCCAGGACTGCCGTTAATTGATTAATGATCAACCATACTAAACTTAAATAAAACAGGACAATTTGAGGAAAACCAAACAGGTTCAATAGAGATCATTTAAAGTGTTTTCAACTTTGTGATTTCATTTCTCTAGTTTAAGAGGATGCAAAATGTTTTTATTTGAATGGTGTGTTGACGAAATGTAAGAATTGTGGGGTTTTTTATGAATTAATAGTTATTCTCTAAGTGTATTTATTTTCCCTAATATAATCTTTGTGAAATATTTTATATGTTGATTGTTTTACAGAGATTCAGCCAGAAAAAGAAAAGTGAAAGAGCTTCTTGGTAGCCTTGCTACACAGGAAGGTGAATGGAAAGCAATGAAAAGGAAAAAATGGAAGAGTTAATTGGGACTATCTACAGCAGGAAACCTACTGCCATATAAAATACCCCAACCTTATGGCTTTTGAACAGATTTTAATTGCATTTTTTGGTTGCATTCCTTTTGAGGAGCCATCATCAGATCTGTTTGAAAAAATGAACCTGCTTATTAGGAAAATCCACAACTTTTCATAAGGAAAATAAAAATAACACTTTTGTATGTGGCATGCTTCTGTTTTATTTTAATGAGAGCATTTGGATGAATAATCTGAATTCCAAGTCTAAAACCTGATCACACACACCTAACTTGGCCTACACACACCCAAATAGTGCAGCAGAAGCCTTTGGTTACATCAGGCTGGTGACGGGTCACTAGTGAGGTTTCACTGCAGGGCCAGTTCTCTTCAGCACCTGCATCCACAACTTGGACATGAGACTCGAAGCTACACCAAGTAGATTTGCTGCAGACACTGTATAAGAGGAGCTGCTGACTCCCTCAGAGGCAGAAAGGCCCTGCAGACAAATTCACCAACTGTGTGAAGTTCAACAAGGGCAAGTGCTGGATTCTGCACCTGGGATGGGGTAACCCTGGATGTATGGACAGACTGGGGAATGAGAGGCTGGAGAGCAGCGCTGTGGAAAGGGACCTGGGCATCCTGGTTGTCAGAAAGCTGAATGTGAGCCAGCAGTGCCCTGGCAGCCAGGAGGGGCATCCCTGTATTGGGGGCATCAAGCACAGCATCGCCAGCCGAGCAAGGGAGGGGATTGTCCCACTCTGCTCTGCACTGGGGCAGTATCACCTCAAGTGCAGGATATAAAGCTACAAGAGAGTGTCCAAAGAAGGGCAGCCACGATGGTGAAGGGCTTTGAGGGGAATCTGTGTGAGGAGACACCTGCTTTGTTCAGCCTGGAGGAGACCGAGGAGAGACCTCATTGCAGTTAAAACTTCCTCATGAGGGGAGGTGGCGGGGCAGACACTGATCTGTGGTGATAGTGACAGGATTCAAGGGAATAGCCTGAAGTTGTGTCAGGGGTAGTTAAGATTGGCTATTAGGAAAAGGTTCCTCTGAAACATTGCCCCAGGGAAGTGGTCACAGCACCAAGCCTGACAGAGTTCAAGAAACTCGGGCACATGGTGTGACTCTTGGGGATGGTCCTGGTAGGCCATTCTATGATCGTATTTTAATATTGAATAGTTGCAGGCAGCTCTCGTTTTGGTAGTATAATTTAAACAGTAATATTTTAATTAGCCTGTAGCACCAGGACATGCCAAATTGTGTATTGAGTAATGGAATCAACTTTTAAGTAGAAATCCTTTGTTAAAGCTGTACATCCATTCATCGTATGTTCAAAAGTGTCTGACTTAAAGGAACAGTGATATCTTTAACTTTCTTCCACTTAATTTATCATGTATGTCTAATCACTGATAACTGCCCAGCATGACTTTGAAAAACATCTGCTCTTCTAACAGAGCCAGTAAATACTTCTAATGCTTTCTTTTTGTACTGTGTTTGTGAAGAAACGTTGCAATGAGACAAAGAACATCACAGTTACTGATGGGTGCTAATCTGAGCTGGGTTCTCTGTTCAGGTATTCACTACCTATTTGGTAAATTCAGTGATAGTTGTTATACATTGAACAAAATTGTCATGTTTCCATGGAAAACTGTTAGGAAAACAAAATTCCCTTTTACATTCACGTTTTGATTTCAATCTGAAAGACAAACTATAAAATAAGACCTGTATTAAGAATGAACTAATGGCCATGGTTCTTTACAAAAACAAACCCCCAAAGCTCCTTCCATTTTCAAATGCTGTTCCTAGATTTGATCTGTGTTTTGGCCAATATGTAACTGAGACATCATAATGTTCTGCCTACTGTTCATGAAGAACTTATACGCTGTCAGTAAATCTGATTTAACAGTTAGGCTTGGTTGTTTTGGACTGGCTTAGAATGTTTTCTTTGTTCTGTTTTCTGGGGTTTTTGGTTTGGTGTTTGCTTTTGGGGGGGGTTTTGGTTCTTTGGTTGGGTTTTTTGGTTGTTGTTGTTGGTTGGTTTGAGGTTTTTTTCAAATTAAACTTGTAATGGAAGCAGGACTCAAACAAGGAGGGGATGAGCTGAAATACAGCCTTTACATTTAGTCTCTAGTGACAAAACTGTCTTTGTTAAGTAAGTCTTGTTTCTTAAAAGAGGAAAGCACTTTATTGAAGGAAAAGGCTTTTATTAACTGTCAGCATGACTAGTAATGCAAGTAATATGTGATTATCATCAGCTTTTTTTTGTTTGCAAAAGCACTTGTATTAAGTGCTAAAATATGCTGGATGCTAAGTACATGTAAGGAAGATACTTGTGTCATGCAAATATTATTAAGATTCCTATGTTTTAAATCCATTCACACTTTAAAAAAAATGAATTCATTTTCAGTTAGCTTTTCTGATTTTGGAAAGGTTATCTTCTGAAACCTCAAAGGAATCTCAGAAGATTAGTACACGTCCTGTTCTACTTCCATTTGGCACAGTATGAATTATTTTCTTTTAAGCAAAATCTTTTTAAGTCAAGAACTTGAGAGTGAAGTAATGAGGAAGAAGCTAAATTCCTATTTCAGGCTATAAATTAGTACTTTCAATTTGGAGGTTTAGTCACAGTCTATATAGCACAAATAAACTGTTAATAAGTATTATTATTATTTATTTATCTGACTTTAGCAGTAGCTTCAGAGGTTTTATCCAGCAGGGTATTAGAATCACAGAGAGGCTGACAGAGGCACTTTGATCCTGATTTTTGATACCACTTGCAGCTGCTTTTTGTTCCTCAGTAACGGAGATAGAAAGAGGGTAGAGAGACAATGATAATGTTTCTGGGACAGGACATTTTCAGGGACAAGAGAATGAACAGGAACATCTTGTGATGCTGATGAACAAAGATGAAGGATGAGGAAACCTCAGCTGATAAACTTACACAACTGTTTTGGAATGCCAGACTGAAAGTAGTTCTGTTTGAAATCTTATTGAATGAAAATCACTGTATGCACTTTTACAAATTGTATTGTCAATGTTTAAAGTCGGATTTAATATTACAAACCAGGGGCTAACTGTGATGCTTAACACACAGTATTTTACATGAGTAGGAGAGCAGGACTACCTAGACCTGGCTCAGCTGAATAGTCCATCTGGTCTGACAGTTTAGCCATTGCTCTGTACCACAGTAGCTGGGCAGTGTTGCTGCTCTGATGTGATAGGAAGGTCTGGTCATTTGGACTACAAAGGGCTTGAACATCCTTGAGTGCTGGCAGAGCCTTTCTCATAGAGCTTCTTGAACACCATCACATTTCCCAGTTACTGTCTTGTCTCTCTGTTTCTTTTAACCCAGGACTTGTCATAATGGGTCTTTTGACGCATCAGTTATCAATTGTAAATCTGTATTTAATTAGCCAAAAAAAGAAACTATTCTGTAACTAGAATCAAGTCATCACACACAAAAAAGGAAAATTACCATTTTGCCTTTAATTTCAGGTAGCTAATCTGTCAACATCAGCTGTCCCAGAGAATAGCTACCCTGAATATGAATACTGTAAAGAATAGGGTGAGAACAAAACTCTTCAGCTAGAAACTGCATAAATTACTTTTTTTATGACAGCATGGAAAGCTTTGCTGTGTAGTTTGGTCTTTTGGTTGTCAGTTGGAAGCTGGTAAGCAGTTTGATATTCTCAGTCATGCACTGCAGAAGTTACCATCTACCATGGTGTGTCCCTGCCCTGTGTAAGGCTTCCCCCCAGCCATCGGCTTTCTGCTGTGTGCAGGCACCGAGGCTGCTCCCAAGCTCAGCAGGAGCACTTTGTCTGCTCTGCTGGTGTCAGCCACAGGAACTGGTGAGACTTCTTTCCTCTTCATAGGCCTTCTAGGCATTTGGGAAAGTCAAACAGAAGCTTTGACAGCAGAACATTCGGCAGCTTTATCATCACTCCGAGACTGTGAGGTGCTACTTATGCAGGGGGTCAAAAACATTCGATGAATGTGCTCCTCGCAGTCTTCCAGGTTTGTCTCCTAAGGTAAACAGGTATATTTCAGTCCTAAATGTATTGACTATGCCATGTTGCTTAGTTAAAATGACTGGTTATTTGTAAGGATTTGAGTTGAGAGAAGGTTGGAGTTGGGGTTTTTTTCTCCTTCAGTTAATTAGGCCTGGAGTGAAAAACTAAAATCCTTCATGCAGTCTGAACATTGGCTGAGTCTAATATAGTTAAGATGAAGACACTGTATGGCACTAAATCCTTTAAAATATTGGTATAAAGGCTAACGCTATTGCTTTCTAGCAATAGAGCAGGGAAGTAAAAGCCAGGGCAAATAAGGCATTACTTCAGTAAAAAACCAAGACTGATACAAGAAAAAGGCCAGTGTTAATAAGCGTAGTCTATAAACCAAATTTAAGTTACTATCTGTCAGATGTGCAAGGTTTTGGACTGGGAAGGAGTGGGTAATGACCTATCTAGTTCCAGAAACAGTGTAATGTGTTTACATGCAGGATTGTATGACATGGTTGACTGCAGTAACACAACTGGGCTCAGTGAACTGCAAAAGCTTTAGGCCAGTAGGTTTAACAACAGGAAGAGCTGGTTTTTTTTGTGTTTGTTGGGGTTTTTTTAAAGCATCTGAATTCAGATAGTGCCTGATCAGTTATATACAGTGATCAGCAGCCAGAAAAATGCATCTATATATATTTTTTGGACATTAAAGGATTATTCATATTTAGTCTAGAGCACCTTAAAATAAACATTTGCCTCTGAATGGGTTGCAGTTGTGTAATCATTCAGGTTTCAGACTACGTACTGAATCTACCATACTTTTCACACCAAAGCAAGTACATAAAATTCTCAGGTACACAAGATTAGCAGCTCACTATTTGAGTTAGCCAGTTAGATAACTATTTGATCTAACTGGCATGTTAATCCTGGTGCTAGGCTTACATAAGCTCCTCCAAGTCTAAACAGATGGGAATCCATGAGAGGTGTCACTGAGTGGAAGGTCTGTGTCCAAGTGCTAATAACTACATCCAGCCCAACGTGCACTGCCTTTGAGGGAACCAGAAGTCTTTTCAATACCTGTATTAATTTCCTTTTTACACTTGGTTGGCAGATTCTTACCTGTTTAAGACTGTGGGGATGCATCTGCCTAAGTCCACTTGTAACCACATCCTCCCATTTTAATTAGGCAGTTGGACACTGGACACGCTTGGATAAGGGAATAGTGCTCGGTGGCGTTTACAATACCACAGCTATTCGTGTTCTCCGGGATAAAAAAATTAGTGTTGAAGGAGAAGTTTAGTTTGGGAACAGAGTTACATCTTTTGCAACTACCTTTTTCTGTTTGTCATATAGCCCTTATCAAAGCCGCAGCTAACTGCTGCTGTAGCAACAAAGGAAACATCGCTCTCCTCTTGGAACAAGTGTTGCACGAACTGTCTTTAAGGGCGAAGGAAGGGCTGTGGTGTGAGGTACGCGATCCCCGCGGGCCGGTTCATTTCCGAGGACGCGGCGCTGCCCTGGGTGCGGGCTCAAGCCGCGCCGCGCTCCGCGGAGCCGCTCGGACGGGCCGGGTCCGTCCTC
>WEIT01039880.1:17821-52428 GCA_013389985.1 Dryoscopus gambensis
CTCATCTCTGCCGCGCCGCCCCTTCCCTGGGGAGCTGCGGCTTGTCCTTGTGCCCCGGCCGGGCGCCTGCCCTGACCTGGGCCAGGGCTGTGGGAGGGAGGCAGAGGAGCCCTCCCGAGGCTGAGCGAGTAAAGCCGGGCCCGGGAAATTTTAAAGGGGGAGAAGGTAAAAAAACTCCAAAAGGATGAAATTCTGGCTGGTGGCAGATGACAAACTCAGTTCGCGCGTTAGGGCAGGACCAGCTTTGGTGCTAATCCCTTCCTGGGAGCCACGGCATCAAACTCCGGCCCTGCGGATGGGGGACAGGGACAGAAGCGACGAGACACGGCCGGGGAATCCCGAGGGAAGGGCTGGGGAGAGCCGGGCAGAGCCAGCCAGCGTCAGGGACTCCTATGTGCGGAGAAACAACTTCCCCACGCTGGCAGCCCTCCCTCTCCCTACGCGCCTCACATAAGGGAGATGTCGCGGTGGAGCTCAAGTGTTCTGTTTTTGCTGTCAGGCTGCCAAGGGCCTGTAAAATGTTGTGTGGTTTCCTGCCTAGCAAAAAATTATGGGGAGGTTTGAACAACAAAACTGATGGAGCACAAAGGCAGAAACATGTGGTACCTTGGGATATTGCGTAAGGGAAATTGCAACCACGCAGCCAAAACTGGAGCAAAGTGAAAGGTCAGTCCAAGCATGGATGGGTTCGAGTTGCACGCTGGCAGAAATGTTCGTGAGGGTAAGGTGTTAAGGATGCTACCTTTGTAAATAACCCTGGAATAAAGTTCGGCTTGGTCATACAATTCAGTGGATGAATAAACAAATTATGAGGAAAATCAAGATAGAATCTGCCCCAATGAACCCATCCCTCAGCTGTTGGCTGGACAGACCTCTCTGGCTGGCCAGAGAGTATTTGCTTAAAGGAATGGTTATTTTGGCTCCATGTGCTCTTGTATCATTTAGGTAAGCAAATAATGCTGAATATCTGTAGTGGTGATGATTTGCCATTTTAAATAAAAGGATCTTGAACATAAATCTGCTAGTGATCAGACCAGTTTGGTTAAGAGCATTATGCCAGGAGTTTAGTAAATGGATTGCAGGTGACCCCCTTCCATTTATTTACCTCATGGCATTTGAGCTTTAATAATGCTTCAGTGCTAATAAACTGACTTCACAGGTAAAGAAATGTCACAATAATATTTATTGCTGACCATGACAAAGTGTTATGGCCTTCAATTAGTGTAGTATTGTTTTCTATACACAAGTGCCTGGTGTATGTAATATGGTACATCTGGTCTGGAATAAAACTTATATTAAGAATTCCTCACTGTTGTCAGTCCTGACTCATCAAAGTCAATGAATGTAATTGGCTTTGGATGAAATTCTGTCTCCTTTTTTACTCTTTTAGTGAAACAAATGTTCAGGGATTTTTGCTGTAGAAGGGACTGTAAATTTGATTCTTTTATGACTGAGATATCCTGCATGTTTTACAAGTCTGAAGTTTGCAGTTCCATGGTTTATGTATTACTCCTTGATTTTGATGCATGTTGAAAATGAGTTTATTTTCAGGATTGAGACTGACTCCTTTATTTGTTAAATACTGAACTATATATGGCCTGTGTCCTTGTTTAGGGCTTTAAGATAGTTTTGGAGTATTATCAAAGAGAGTTAATAGTTCTGATATTTCTGACAAAATAAAAATGCTGCTTTAATCATTTGATGCCCCAGCTTAGTGGCTATCACCTGGAGAAAGAAATAAAAAATAAAGTTTCAAAATTTTCTTCTGTTGTTTCTTATGTTGCTCTCTGGGGTTTATCTTGAAGACAGCATTCCTGCAATAGTTAGGAAGTCTGCTTTTTTCTTTTTTTTTCTTTTAATTGTTATTATTTTGGTCATTTCTAGTATAGACCGAAGGCATAAATAAACTCTTACTTGGATGTAAATATTTGGACTAGAGTGCCCTTCCATACCTATTTTACTGCAATGCTGAGTTGAAAACATTTAGGAAAGTCATATTAGTGTTGCTCACATGTTGACAAACTTCAAATGTTCCTTAGTTCTGTTCTATTTGAGGTGCTCTTATAATAGAGTTTGTTCTTTTATTGCCTTTGTAGCCTGTTCTTAATGGGAGCAAACTCGATGCTGAGTTAATAACCAAGACTAGAGGGTTGAAGCTCTTGTTCCCAGGTAGCTTAATATAGCCAGAACTTTTTTTTGTGAAGTCTGTAGAAAGTAAGAATGAATCAGCAAGATACTCTTATGAAAGCCCTGCAAAAGGCTTCCTGCTGACTGGATATAAATGTAATTTTTTGTAGAAGCAGAGCACTGGGAACATGGCCCTGCGAGAAAGAGGAACCAGCAGCAGCTCCATCACTGACAAGCAAGAACAGAACTATAATCGTGTTATTACAATTGTCTTCCTGGCACTCTTCATTGACTTGTTGGGATTTGCTCTCATCTTGCCACTGTTTCCTTCCATCCTTGATTATTACAGCCAGACTGAGGTAAGAAACAGAGAGAGTCAGCCCACAGAAAGTGTTAGGGTCTAGAGGGAGGAATGGAAGAAAAATCACTTGCCTTGGGGCAAACCAAACAGCTGTAGGAAGATTAATAATTACCTAGCACATAGAAACAGTTCATGGACTGAATTTATTTTTGAACCTGCATAAGACTCTTCACCCTTGTTTTTTCATTAAAATGAGAGATTTGTTTTGATGAAAATTCATGTATTTCTTAGGAACTAGTCCTTGTAGTTACCAATGCTTTTGTGTCTTACACTGATGCCACTGGTGAGACAGCTCATAATGGATCTGCATGCTGGGGTTTATCTAAGAACCAAAGAGATGAGAGCTTTTACCCCACCAGAGTATTTCACACAGTCACTTGCTCCCTCCCCCAGTGTGGAGTTCCATCTTAACTTCCGTTCCTAGCAGGGAGTGGGCTGCTGCTCCAGGAACAGAGCAGAAGGTCCTGTTGGATCCTGGCTGTGCAGGTGCTCACTGTTACCCTTCTCAGGTGTTACTGGCATTACTGGTCAAGATGAATATGTTGTCATGGGAGAATTGGTTTTGCAGCCCACACCTCTGTCTCTCAGCCCCTTTGTAACCCCACTCCAGCTGCAGCTGTAGGCTTTGTCCTTCTTAGAACCATATCTCTAACCCAAACCATGGGCTCTGCTCTCCAGGGTCTTCCCCCACTTCCAGTGTTTTTCCAATAGCCAAGATCTTCACCGTCTTTTCCAGACCCTCTTCTTCTTTTCAAGTCCTCCTCCTCTTTTCGGGAATCATTCTTTTTTTGCACCACCTTTTCTTTCTGCATCTGCAAGCTCCTGATTCTCCCAGGCTAAACAGTCTATGTGCAGCAGGACAAAGTGTGTCTCATGTTGCCTTTTTAATTTAAAGATTCAGGGCATGGCTGTTTAATTCGGGATTTAGCAAGTAGTGGGCCTGATGGTTTGAAAAAGTTCAAATTCAGACATTCCCCCACCCAAACACATACCCCTAATTATCTGCTGTCTGTCGGCATTCACAGTCTAAGCTATTTTTAGCCTATGATCAGTGAGGAAATTTTCCCTTGTGGGGAGGAGGAGGGAAGGAATCATCTAACATTGTCTCTAGTTCACTGCGCTCTGATGCTGTCTTTGAAAATAAAACAGAAAGACTGTCCTCCTGCTTCTATTTGCCTGTTACCTGTTTTTCAGGATGGATTCTATTTGTCATTGCAACGTGGTGTAGACTGGTTTGCAGAGATGGCTGGGATACCTCCAGAGCGGAAATACAACAGTGTCTTGTTTGGAGGTAGGGAAACCAAACAAAAAAGCTAACAACCAAGAAGCAATGTTCTTTCCAGGTTATTTGCAGCATTGATGTGACGAATGACAAGAAATACAAAAAGCATGCTTGCCTGTTATCAGATTTAAGTAACACAGGAAATGTCTCTTAGAGTAGACTATAAATGATTTTGTTTTCACCACACTAATAGCAATGAGGAGTTGGACAGCCCCATCTCTGTTATTTGGAGACACCTAGACAGGCAGGAGGAATGGGATAACAGGAACCTTATGAAATTCAGTAAGTCCTGCATGTGGGAAGGAGTAGTCCTTGCAATGATACAGACTGGACACTGAGTGGTGGCCCTGGGTGTCCTGATGAGCAGCAAGCTGAGCATGAGCCAGCCCTGGCAGCAAAGGTGCCAACAGCTCCTGGGATGCACAAAATGAATCAGTCAGTGGATTAAGGGAAGTGATCATCTTCCTCTACTCAGCACTTGATAGACATATCTGAATTGTTACATCCAGGTTTGGTCCCCAGTACAAGGAAGGACATCCATACACTGTGGTGAGTTTGGTGGAGGGCTCTGAACATGGGGAGTCTGGGGCCTTTGGCTGGTCTGCTGTGAATGGCAGCTTTTCCAACACCTGTGGGGAGGTTGTGGAGAGTGAGGATCTTCACTGAGGTGTGTGTGGTAGAAGGAGAGGCAACAGGTATAAGTAGAAGCAGGGGAGATTCAGATGGGAAATAGGAACATTTTTCCAATGAGGCTGCCTAGAGCAGTGTCCATCCTCAGCCTGTCAAACCCTGATTGAGTAAGGCCCTGAACAATCTGCTCTGACCTCACAGCTGACCCCTATGAGCAGGTGGTTGGAGTAGGTGACCTCCAGAGCTCCTTTTTAACCTGAATTATCCTATGATCTTACTCAATTTGTTCTACAGATTGTTACAGAAATACCGGCCTGCTGTTCCTTGTTGTCAGACTGCCAGCTGAGGGTCAGGAGCCTGCTGTGCTGGGCCCTGGCAGTCACAGAAATTACTCTCCCTTCACAATTGATCTGCACGTGATCAGAGATCAATCAGTAGGAAGCACTGGAAATAGAAACTTGTGAGTTCCAGCCTTGCCTGCCCTTTGGGTGGGTATAGTGCAGCACTGCTTCTAAATCTCATTAGTCTTATTAAAAGCAGCAGAGCTGCTGGCTTGTGGGACCCATCAGCATTTGCTGTCACTAGGACACTGGTGTGGATAAGCTCCACCAGGAACAGTGAGGGAAATAATGTCATGTTACACATCAGAGACTCTTCTGGCTCTTTGCCATCTAGACAGTTGTGACGAAACTGTGATTTCAGAATATGAAGATATGAGGGCATCTGGGTTAATTTTGATTAGACCCTCTCTACCCTCTCTTTTTAGTGAGCTGAGGCCTCCCCCAAGATTAGCAAAAGGCTTTTAAAATAAACTAAATGAAACACAAAACTTAATCAGACTATGTGTGAATGTATTGTTGTTATTTGAAGTACTTTAATTGGGTATAACAGGCATTAGGAAGTTTAGAAGCTGTTTTCCTCTTTCCCACTGTATCCTTGCAGGCATGTTTTTCATTCTCTGCTCATTTTTTAGTCAAATTACTGGTTTGGAATGCTAGGAAACAGTTTTCTTTGATCCCTCAGAAGCTGCTTTCTGTCTCCTTTAAGGCTTGACCAGAATCCTCCTACTTTCAACTTCTCACCATCTCAGATTGTTTAAAGAAGGGGCAGGAACTCCCAGTCGAGTCCAACTTGTTGCTTTTCCTTTTGCCTGCTGTGTCCTGTACTCTTGGGAGTGCTGTGCAGAAAGTTTCATTATAGTTGTGATGTGAAGCAGAGGCTGCTGCAGCCTTCCTGCAGCCTGTGTTCCTTCAGTGCCCTCGTCTGCCACAAGGAGCATGGGATTGGGAAGGTGCTTGCAAGATCATCTTGTTGTTTCTCCCAGTGCCAGATATATTTCTCTCTCTTTCATTTTTGCTTAGTCTACAGCCTCTTCAAGGCAGAAACTTCTCTGCCCATGTCAGGGCCCTGAGGGCACCAATACTTAGTCGCTATGACCAGTCATCACCCACACATTTTCCACCCAGTGAATCAGGAGCTGTATTTCAGACTTTGTCTCCAGGGCTGTCTCTGTCCCCATCTCTCAGATGGACCTGGAACCTACACTGGAGGTGTCTTGTCTCCCAACCTGCATCATAGTGTTGTTTCCACTCCTCTCTCTGCCCCTGGCTCCTGCTGGTCCAGACTGGGCTCCCTGGAAGGACATGTTGAATAACCCTTGCCTTGTCTGGGACTGTCAGTGGGGGCCCTGTTGGCAGCTCCTGCTCTGCCCAACCCATCAGACCATGGGGCACCCAGGCTGGTGAGGGCACTGCCAGTGTTGCAGTCACCCTCAGCTCCCAGCTCCTTCCCCCATGTGGAACAGCCCTGCTTTTGCTGCATGCTGGCTTGGAAATATTTGGCATGAAAGGGTGTTTTTACAGTGCTAGAAACACAATGAAGGGAACTGTGTGTCATGAACTGCCAGTGTAGAAGTCTGTAAGATTTTTTACACAGTTTTTTTGAGCTTTGAGTTATTCACAAGCAGCTCTTCTCGACAAGGTGTTCAGTATCAATATTCTGCCTCCCTCAAAACTGATGTGAGCAGAACTTCTAGTCTGTCTCTTCTCTGCCTTTTGAAGCTTTGATAGCTGAATGATATGAAACATATAACCCAGTTTTTACTTTAGAGAAAAGCTGTGACAGCAAGGCATCTTTTGCCTGCTGGTTGAGAGTGTAGTGCAAATTAATAAATCTGTGAAGCTAGAAATGGCAAGAGAAAAGAGGAATTAAAGATCACAGAAGCTGGAGGCAGATTTCAAAAGACTCTTGGAGTCTGTTGGAATCACTCCTGCCTTTTAGGATGCCTCAGTAACAGCAGTGCTTAAGTCCTTCTTTCTATGATAAAAAGGAAAGAAAAACTAATTAAGTGTGACAGAATCAGGTTCAAAAAACCAAAAAAGTCTTAAAGGAACCGTGACTATTAAAGATTGTGTTACCTCTGCTTTAAGAACAGAAAATGTATGTTGTCAGCAGGGAAACACTGGAGAATCATCATTCCATAATAACCAGTGAGTGTCAAACCCTTTCTCACAAGTGAAGTAACCAGTAAGTCACACAGTTTATGCCTGTTACTCTGATCTGTCTGTATCTGCTGCCTCAGTTGAGTAACAATGCAAGGTTGGTGTTCTGGGCGTGGCATGGTTTCAGAGACAAAGGTATTCTTCATAGCTGATGTTTTATATTTAATTTCAAGTTTTTATCACATATAGTACCATAGATCTCAAACAGCGTGGCTGTCTTTATTTAAGATGAAGGCAGCAAGTATAATGATACATATCTTTTTATCTTTTTGATTTTTTAGGTCTGATTGGCTCAATCTTTTCCATCCTGCAGTTTTTCTCCTCTCCCCTCACCGGTGCTGTGTCAGACCACTGGGGCAGAAGGCCTGTCATCCTGATGACAGTGGTATGTGTCACATGCTGATCTCAGTCATGGCATCTCAGTACACAGTGGAAGGCACCATGATCTTGTGCTTAGCACAGAAACTGAATTGTGTGTGAATTGTGACAACCAGAGTTCAGTTCTAGAATTGAATTTTCTGGATCTGTTGGTTGCTGACTCTTCCTTGCCAAGTCACTTGGCCATACTTCCAAGTGTAAGTGCTTAAACTGAACTTCCCGGACCCAGAATTGTACATAGAAGACACCAAAATACTTACCTGTTCCTGTCATTTTCCAAAATCCCTTTCCTCTGTGTATGAGAGAATGACTTCAGATGCTCTGTTGACAAATGTTAGACTTAATTCCTATGTATTTTAGATCATCAAGTGATTAATGAGGGCTGATCACTTCATGACCTGTTCCACAGAGCCTGGGAATTGCTGGTTAGGAAGTGCTATATAGCACTGCAAGATGTATTTCTTACGACCATGACATTCTCCTTATTTTGAACTCAGATTTCTCCTGAATTTGGAAACAAATGGAGCGGGATGTACAAAAATGTTTTGTGCCCAGGACTGCTTTAATTTCCACAGATTTTTGCTATTCTAATTTTGTTAGAAATATCACAATTGTATGTAGTTTGTATGGACTTGTTTCTACTTTTTTTATATCACTGTTCAGGACATAGTGCAGTGTCAGTGTATTCAGCCATTTCTGTTACATGGGGTTTGGAGCAGCTATTGAAAACAAATAAAAACCATAAATGTTTAGCTGGGAAATGTGCAGAAATTTTATACCAACTTTGCTTTGCTTTATAAAGAACCCTTTTTTGCTTCTGCAGATGGGTTTGATAGCATCATACTCACTATGGGCTGCCTCTCGGACTTTTGGCGTTTTTCTTCTCTCCAGGATCATAGGTGGAATAAGCAAAGGGAATGTCAGCCTCTCCACAGCTATAATTGCTGACTTGCACTCCCCAAAAGCACGGAGCAAGGGCATGGTGAGTTACATTCATGGGGTACATGTTTAGTTTTAATAGGCAACCTTTAAATTGTTTTGGGTGCTCAGTATGTCTTCCTCAGGTGTGTATCAAGTGAAAACATGACTTTACATTCTGCTTTGCTTCTGGAAAGATGCCAGATCATATTCCTGGGAGCTCTTGGACTTTTGCCAAGGACCTTCACCTACAAGTGAAACAGAGGTGTTCCAGAGATGGGAAAGCTATCTTGTTTCAGTGTTAGAACTGTTACTCCTGCTGGTGACTTTAATTCTGATTATAATAACTTAGACATCACAAGGTTTTATGGCCCAGCTTTGGCAGCTGGAAGCCAGTTACAGGGCAACCCCTTTGTCACACCTTCCCACGCTGTGCAGGCGCAGCAGCACAGCACAGTGTGCCCCTGACTTCCTTGCACGCTGCCCTGGCTTCAGGATCTGAGCTCAGTGGGTAAAGGATGTGACATTTGGCTGACTGAGAAGTATGAGCAGCTGCCCTATCCACTTCCAGAAGGCAGTGGCCCAGATGGAAACACTCTGCAGACTGAACTTGGCCTATGAATTACCAGTTATATCTTTTATCCTATAAAAACCTTGGAGGCCCAGACTTAACAATCTTAACAGATTGTTATAAGGCACTACAGAGGACAGCTGCTTCTTGGGAGGGGAAGGCTTTAGATTTCACAGTGATAGCTAATGAATCTTCCAAGCAATTTGTTATAATCCCAGTGAGCCAAAATGCATTTTTATTTGTGGAGAGAGGTAGCCATACAGCACTAGTAAATAAAATGGGTCAGGGCCTATTTTTAGGGCCTGAGAGTAAGTCACTTAGTACAGCATGGCTCACATCCACATGGCTTGTACTCTCTTCTTTTCCAAAGCAAAGTAAGCATGTTTATTCTGCATTCTGGGAAGTGAACAGCATCTGACTGAAGCTATTCCCAAACAGTGATGGGCCCCTGCCTGTTTCTGCCACTTCCCAGACTGGACAGAAAACAAAATCATTTATTTGGAAACAGCAGGTTTTTCACACTTCATGTTTTTGCTGTGTACTCCCTGCATCCTCAGGGTGATTAGGTTCTGTACCTGGTTAATCCAAACCAAGAACTCAGCTGCCTGAAAAAAATGGTGTCTCAATTTCTGTTTGTGTATCCCTGCAGGCCATGATTGGTGTTGCTTTCTCTCTGGGCTTTACCCTGGGCCCCATGATGGGTGCTTACCTTGCCATGCAGACAGAGAAAGGAGAAGTCTTCTACCTTCGTTCAGCACTGTCAGCACTCGTGTTTTCTGTTGCTGATTTAATTTTCATCTTCCTCCTTCTTCCAGAGACACTTCCCAAGGAAAAACGGGTAAATGGACAATCAGTCTCAAGATCTGTGTTTTCTGTAAAAATAGGATTTGAGAATTGTTGAAATACTGGGAACAGTGAAGAACAGGCTTAGCCAGTGTCTCAGAAACTTAGCTCCTTCCTGGGATTAGGATTATTATTAAGGCTGGTGTCAAAGCAGTTGTATGATCATAGAATCATAGAATATTTTGGGTTGGAAGGGACCTTAAATATCACCTATTTCAAACCCCCTGCCATGGGCAGGGACACCTTCCACTAGACCAGATTGATCAAAACATCATCCATCTTGACCTTGAACACTTCCAGGGATGGTCCCATCTCCTAGCCCAGTATAGTATAAGAAGTTCTTTTTGGTTAACATGACTGCTTAATTGCTGGTTTTGGTGTCTTAGGTTTAAATTTTTCAAAACCTAATGTGAAAATGGGAGGGAGAGCGTGAATTTTAAACTATGACCACAAGGATTCCTTGGGGAAGAATTTCAGCAAATCGTAAAAGTAAATGCATCAGAGACTGGATTTTCTTTCATTTATCCAGTGTATGTTAGAAATTTTCTTACCTACTATCTTGTATTTGCTTTAATATTTTGAACACTAGAATAGCAAATTACTTTTTTCTGAGCTGTTCTGTCTTCTGCAGATAGAAAATACCTACATGTGCTAAAACTCAGTGACTGATTGGATTTGGGGGGCCAAACATTTATTAATATAATGATTTAATATTGTGTGATTGGACAGTGTCCAAGGTGTATCTGATTAAAAGTCTCTTAGAACAGTCTCCTTTGTAGCGTGAGAGAGGTGGAATTCAGCGCTGGGTATCTGCACTCGATTTGAGGCTCTCACTGGATTGGGTCTTTGCTGTGATCCCTGGTTTCTAGGCAGCACTCAGTTTTTGGAGCGTGTTTGGTCTCTGGATAGCCAAATCCATTTGACATTGAGAATTGTTCAGGAAACTTTTATCTGCAATGATCCTACCAAAAAACTTGGGGCAAAGGGCAAAAGTTTCCAAGAGAAGTGAGTGTTTCCCAGCAGGTTGTGTCCCATGTGAAATCTGTTGCTCACACTATGTTCCCAAGCTCTACAGCTATTTTATTTTCAACAACTCTTCCATGTGTCATCTGTTCCTATTTCCTTTTTGGCTGTTTCTAAACATTCTGGATAAAATCCTGTTCTTAGTTAGAGCTGCACACTCTGGGAAGGTGGCAACATGGTGACGTAGGGAAGTACTGCAGAGCAAATCTGTATTCTATAAACAATTCCTCTTTTGCTGTAGAGTGATTAAATGGCTTCAGTGCCTTTTAGGATTACGTGATGACTGAACAGATCCCTCCCCCTTTTATTATCCTCTTGAAAGTTCTGATCAGCTGGTCTGTGTTAGCCAACGCCACTGAATTTTGGTAAGGAAAGGAGCTCTCTGTCACTGCTCTTTGGGGCTCTGCCCCTGTACAGCAGTGGGTGCTGCAGGAGGTGCTGCTCAGGACCGGGTCCCAGTCACGCAAAATGCACAGGACAGGGTGTTTGCCTGCTCACGAGAGAGTGGTTTGGGGCTTGTGGTTGTGTCATTGCTCATGTGCTGTCAGCCTCCACCTGAGCATGCTATCCATGTGTTCCAGCATTTTTGTCATTTCACTTATTAGGCTGCTCTGCTGTCTTCTTTGGTAATTCCTCCAATTTCTGAGTGGGAGTGAGCAGTTTTCGCAGCCTGTGGATGACAGAGGAAAGGCAGGTATGTTGGCTGCCTTTCTGGAACTTGGCTGGGCTGAGCTGGAGCAGGTGCTCCTGCAGTATAGGAGTGGAATATGTTGGAAGGACAGAGCTGTAAAAAGAGGGGAAATCATCATGATCACTGGCAGGAGGATGTGCCAGTGGGATCAGACATCTGTTTCCTTGAAGTTTGCTGTGCTCCTATTATACCCTTGTTTCTCTATCAATCTGCTTTCCACAGGAGAAAGTATTTCATATTGATTCATGTTGGAATTAACTTGTTGGAAGGGGACAATGGAGGGGGATGGAGAACAAGGATGTGTTTTCATCCAAAGAGAACGGCATTTTTACTCCCTTCCTTCCTCTTTTTGTCAACTGTTCCACGAGTTGATCAGGTCTTATGGTAGCCAAAACAGCTCCTGCTGTGACTTGGCTGGGAGAAGGGACGAATAGGAAGGTATGTCCCCTTTAAGAGCTTTTGAGTTAGTTTTTAGCTAAGCTAGCCATGAGCAAGGCTGCCAAGCTGGAGGGAGGGTCTTACAACTCTGTTTTTCTGGACTGTGTGTAGGGCTATGCAGTATCAGGAGCAGACTTGTGCAAAGACAAAGCTGTGCTCTGTGCATACTGCACATGTCTGGTTTGCAAGGTAAGGCTGCAGCTTGGAAGGCCCAGGTTGCATTCCTGATGTGGACTGACTCTGCCTTCCAGACATGATACTGAATCTCTCTGCATCAGAGGAAAACAGAATGAGCAAAGACACTGTGAAAAATGTCTGCCATTCAAGGCGACTTTTGGGGTGACCATGAAGTAAAATGGAGCAGTTGTGGAGTAATAAATCATAAGCACAGAAATTAAATACAGGTTAGAGGTTGCAGAGTTTGAACCTGTGAAGAAACTAAACTTCATGTAGTTGCTGACATTGACTGAAATTAGCAGTGTATACTTTTTGGGGGATGGTGAAACTCTTTAGCAAGTTTTAGGACAATGTTTTCATTATGGATCAGTGGATGAAGTCACTTCTAGACCACTTCTATGGCAAAGATAGGAGAGATTGAAAAAATGTATGTGCGCACACACCAACACACCTACACTAAAAATCTAACAGATATATATACTTCATAAAACACTTAAGATTTTCAACGTATGCATATCTAATGTATGTCCTCTGGACCAAACTAAAATTACCCTTGTACAAAGCTGCTTGGCATCCTGTCTGACATGGGTAATAATTCAGAACAGGTACAAACTACAGGGTATTTTTATCACTGGCAAACACACTTGTGCCCAGATTCTCTGTGCTGTAGTGCAAACCCCATTGTACCAACACATGCAGGAACTGGGGATTGCCACAAGCCAGCTTCAGGAAATCCTCTTAGACTTCTCAACAGCATGAGCAAACTTCTTGGGAGTGTCTGTTTACTCTCTGCAATAAATGCAGTGGGAGGGAGAATAAATATCCCAGTATGTTCTGTGTGAATCAGCAACTTCATGGCTTCATACCAGCCCAGCCTGGGCTGTTGAACTGGTTGCTGTTGTGAGATTAATGGGCTCCAGACTCTGCTCTCGGGTACTCAGAAGCTCTGACTATCAAAACAAGACAGGGGTCACGTTAATACCATATTGAAGGTTGATTTGTTTACAGCTTCATTAAATCCAGCCCGTAATGAGTCCCCAGGTCATGCACTGAGATTAAGTTCCATTGATAATCTGACCTTTAATCTCTGCCCTCAAAGGAATAATAGCTCCCTACCTCCCTATCTGGGAAGAGAAGGAAGCTCATTAGAAAAACCCTGTGCAGTGCTTTGAAGGCATGAAATACTACGTGTGATTATTCAGGATTCTTGAATGTCTTCTCTCTTCTTGTGACTGTTGTGTAAAGTGACAGGCTAAATTCTACTCTAAAAAAATATTTCCCTAATAATGTAGGGAATTTGATTTCTAATATTTTAGACATTACTTCTTTTAGTGTTTTCTTTAATTTTCTATATATTAGAATCTAAAAAAAGAAGTAAATTCTCTATAGATGGAAGAATAAGCATCTTCCAAGTGGGTAAGGAGCAGGGGGAGTGCCACTAGGTGCATAATTAGGTTGAGATGTTGTATGCAGTACAAGGCCTGGAAGTGTTACAAAATAAATTTTCCTCTTTAAAAAGCCTGGGCAGAATCTCCTAGGAAATTTCTCTAAAATATCTCCAAAGAATCTCTCTAAAAATTTTATTTTTCTTCTCTTCCCCAGGAGGTGTCACTGGCTGGCTAAAATAGCAACCAGTACCAAAACAGACCAGTGTTTGATGTGCTGTGCATACTGGTCTCAGATTTGTAGCACAGGAGCAAATCCTCAGCTTCCTGTGAGCTTCCAGGCAGATGGGCCTAAATTTTCCCAGTAAATGTTCTTTGGACATGAGCAATGATGCAAAAGGTGAACAAAATAAAGCCACCTTCAAGGCTGTGGAGAATGAGCCTCTTTTGCTTTGTAAGAACCCAAAGAAGAATCTCTTTTGTCTTCAGTGAAAGGTGCTATGAGTGCGTTACCTTTCAACTACAGTGCTGGAGCCAGTTCTGGGTTCAGAAAGTCTGGGTTGTTATTGGGGCCCACTCAAATCCCAGTGCCAGGTACCTTGTTTCATCTCAGGTGATTTGTGTAGGTGTAGAGGCACATTTGGTGGTTACTGTCAGTTCCTAGCAGTGGTTATTACATTAGGGTTTTAAAAGAAACCTCTTTCTGTCTTTGATCAGGTCTCTTCTGTGACATCTGGGTTTCAGGCAGCAGTTGATTTGCTCAGTCCTTTGGCTTTATTTCAGTTCTCTGCAGTCACCCGAGGAAAGGAATCCCCTTCAGTGCAGAGTAAGTGTCAGATGGCTTTTTACAGTAATACTTTATGTCTTTTTGTGTGTGGCATTGGTCTCTAAGTGAAAACTGTACTCAAACCATTCCAGAAGCAGCACTCTGCTTGCTCATTTAAAGCCACCTTAATAACTTATGAAGAGGCAATTGGAAGTTCCATTGGACCTTGGTCCTCATGTTTCCAAGAGAAGGTTGTCTGACTTGATACCTGTGTTTTCCTCAGCCACTGGCTGCAGCATGGGGCAGGCTGCAGTAAGTGAAGTGATTTAAAGATAGATGAAGGCATGAGCAAGGGACATGTGAGTTTGCTTATTCAAGCTGCAAAACAGGAACTTCAGACTGGAATTTTATTTCTCAATTCATGACTTAGAGATGTAGGATTCTCTGCATCTCTGTAGGACTCATTTTGTGGCCTGTCTTGTATGGATATTTAAAATGAGCATCTGAGGTGAGAACATTTGCCTGTACAGCTGATAAATGTTGCTCTTCTGATGTGATTTTATTCTCAAGCTTTGTTTGGAAAACTCCACCATGTTTCTCTCCCCACCTCCCACCCCTTCGTGTTTGTTTGGGTTTTTTGTTTGTTTAGATCTTCAGAATCTCAAAATTTTGGGCCTGGCTTACTTCCTGTACCTGTTCCTGTTTTCTGGCTTGGAGTATACACTGAGTTTTCTCACTCACCAGAGATTCCACTTCAGCAGGTATTGCACATTTAGAATATAAATGCTGTATATTTTGACTAGGGTATTTTCCAAAATCTTGATTTAAGGTCTCTTCATGTATTTTCAAGAGAGGCTTTCTGACATAAGTAAAACCACTCAGTAAAGCCACCCCTGCATTCAGTGGTACTTGGGCTTTGTGAGAAGAATTTATGAAATATAGGCACAGTGTTTCTCATGAAAGGAAGTACTCAATCTACAGGTTCTAAAAAGTAGGGAATATAAATACCCAAGATTAAATTAAAGCTCATGAAATAGGTATAGCTGTGCTAGTTGTATTGATTATAGTAAAACCTTTTCTTGCTCAGAAGAGTTTTTGGGTATCAGGACAAATCTTGCAGCTCAGAGAGGTGAAGGATGGGGGGATATCTGCATGATGATATTGCTCACCAGCGTTCTGCATTGCACATGGCGTGCAGTCACGTCACAGAGCCTGATTTCCTGTAGCCAAACACCAGAGAAGAGAACAGAATCCACCAACAGCTCAGCTTGAAATACTTTTCCTGCCAGCTCATAGGAAGAATTCCAGCCAGGAACGTGAACTTGCAACTTGATTCCTGTGCATGTCCTTCCCTTTGAGTAATTCTCAGGGGGTTGTCTCATCTTCCCCTGTCTGTCTTTCATTACAGTTTGTGGCTTAACTAATCCGTGTGTGTTGAGGAGAGGTTTTGTAGTGCACTGAGCTTTGTTGTGTCCTGTGCATTCAGGGCAGCCCTCAGAGAGGTGCAGAGCTGTGTGCCAGCAGTACAGCTCTGAGGCAGCCAGCATGTTGTGGAGATGGGGCCCTTCAGCTGAGAATATCCATAGTTCATAGAATATCCACAATAAGAGAGGGGAAAGAGAAAAGTGAAGAAAATTGAAGGGTGGAGGGAGTGATGTCTCAGACTTCCCAGTGTGACACCCCATCACCACCACGCTGTGCCTTGCTGACCTCCATCAAACCCTCCATGAGTTGCACCTTGGAAACCAACAACTCCCATGCACGTGGCACAGATGTCCACGGCACAGGGTAATTTATGTGTTGAGTCTTTGTGGGCCACCCCAGAAACCCTGGCTTACCCCACAGCAGTCGAGAGGTGGTCGCAGCACTTGCCAGCATTGTCCCATCCATAGGATGAGGCCTCGGAGCTTTCCCTTCTTGCTCTGTGCTTGCCATGGCAGCTGCTGTCTGTGCTGAGAGCTCTGCAGTGCTGTGTGGGCCCCAAAATCATTTTGTGTCCCTCGCTCAGAGCGGGTCGGCGCAGGGGTGGTGGATCCCAGGGTGGAACGCTCCGTGCGTGACTCCGTAATCTGTGTTCTTGCCTCCCTTCCAGCATGCAGCAGGGCAAGATGTTTTTCTTTATTGGAATAACCATGGCTGTGATCCAGGGAGGCTATGCTCGCCGAATCAAGCCAGGAAATGAAATCAGAGCTGTAAAAAGGGTAAAAAAAAAAAAAAAATCACTATTTCTTTTTCTTTCCTCCCCACAAATCTGATATGTTAATTTTCAGTCTGAAGTGCAATGAAGGGTAGTTGGAGGCTATAACTGTATTTGTCCAGTCAAAAGAAATTTCTGTCTCATCTATTCAGCTAAATGACTTCTCAAAACTGATTTGGGGCACTTATCAGTCTAACTAAACTTTGGAACATTAGAGCCCTTTCTTATGATATGAGCAATAATATTATCAACACTTTGTGTTCTTCATATTTAATTGCAGTAAGGAATGAGAACAGGTTGTCCATCTGTGCAAGTTAGGTAAAATATTGTGAAGAGTATGCTTTATTTCAGTGATCTCTCTTGCAGTGCAGACATTGAAACTACTAAAGCTGCTTCAGGGCTGATCTCTGACTCTCCTTCTGGGAAATTATTTTCAGTCTGGCTATCTTTGTGCTTGACAGGCTTTCCCTAGAGTGTATTTTGCTGCTGGGCAGGGAGAAATAGATTATTTTTCCAATCTTTCGTTTGTGATCATCAGTATTACACGTAACAAAAGCACATACCAATGTTCAGACCGAGGTTTCACTGACAAAAGTGTACATTCCTTTGTTTTGCTTGGCTCTTCCCTTACAGAGGTGCTGCAGCTGCTGTACTGGGATGACAGGCAACAGCTCCCTGCAGTTTATACAGCTGTGGGGACAGTGGATATGTCTTGTCCTTTACATTTGTGTGTGGAACTAAGCAAAGCACTACCTTGGCTCCTTGGCAATAGCTTTGCTTGGACTGTTAGAGCCTTGATTAATGTATTTTACATTATTTTGAGGCGGGTATGATTTCAGTGGTGGCAGGGTAGAAGATTTCCAAACCATTGCATTCCAGTGAATTGACTCAGCTTTTCCTAAAGTGATTTCTGCTGGTGAAAAAATCTCCACCCTAGTCCCTGGCAGGCAAAGTTGATGTCAGGCTGCTGGTGTCACGTTTCCCTGTGGATGAACATCAGCTGCTGTTGGTGCTGCTTCATCCTCCACATCAGCTTCCCCCGTGTGCTCTGCCAGCCTGCTGTGTTTGCTGACACTTCACTGCCCTTTGCACCTCTCATTTTTATACTCCTTCCTCAGCCCTGCACTGGGATGTGCAGTTACCTCAAACCCTCATTTGCTGGGCTGATGGCTCCTCATGAACACCCACGTCCATGATTCAGAGATCCCCCGGCGCTGGGGCACTCTCCAGGGATGCCAGTGGGTTTTGTGGGAGTTCCCCCTTTTGCTGAAGTTACTCTGGCAGTTGGTCAATCTGCAGCATATGGCAAACGTGGCCTCTCTTAGCACAGTGGTTACAGTAGCTCATTTATCACTGAATCTTCAAAATGAGGCACTCAGTGGCAGTGAATACCCTCCTTTATCACACACGAAGCAGATCTGATCTGTCTTTTCTGTAGGAGCTCTGTAATCGAGGGAGACATCCCAGGGGAAGTCCAGCTCTTGGAGGAGATGAAGAATGCTTTTTATCTTGGGGGTTTGAATTTTAGATGTACCCTCTCCTCCCTTTTTTCCTCTTGGCTACAGAAATCTGAAAGCTAAAGATAAAATCAGCCAATACAGCCGAGCAAAAGCAGAGGAGCTGTAGTCCTGCTGCACACAAGCTTTTTCTTCTCTTGTGCCAGCTCAGGAGATGAAGAGTTAAAGCCAGATTTCTGTCCAGGCCAACACAGAACAAGATAAAAAGTCCTCCCAGCACGACATATCTGTAGAGAGAGAACTTGCATGTGGTGTGCAATCGTGATACTGAGAGGGAACAGAAAAGTTCATTGTGCTGGTGTGTGGCCATCCAGGTGACTTTGAAATGTCTGCTTGGGAAGAAAGGGCTTTCTGCTTGTAACTTGTGTGCTGTCCCATCAGCGGAGGGGAACTGGCAGGACACCTAGAGTTAGGCTTTAACAAGCGCGGCTCAGATGTGACCGTGTGACTCATTCCTTTTGCAGGCTATTATGTTGCTGATTCCAGCGTTCCTGTTAATTGGATGGGCTGCAAATGTGACCATGCTGAGCGCTGGACTGTTGCTGTACTCCTTCGGTGAGCTGTTCAAAAGGCACTGCAAGCTAAGCACAAATGATTTTTCTTCATGTATTTAATCACACAGTTAAAAAAGATGCGCTTCTAATTTCAAACTACAAGTAACAGAAGGTTCACTCTTCGGTTTATGAAATATGAAAGAAAGAGTGTCTCAGGTTTTTCTGATGCTGTTTGTATTACAGGAAGTTGTCATGGTGGCTTTTGGAAGCATCCCCAGTGCTCCTGTTGTCCTGTCTCACTGGGGAGCTCTTGAGGAAGGTTTTTTTTACCGCCTCTTAGCAGACCAAGAAGCAAAATATTCACTAAATAGCTCAGCTCAGGAAAAAAAGCAAGATATTGTATCTTTGTACCTGCGTGGTGGTTGGATTATTTCTTAGGCCATGGGCTGGAGACCTGCACACTCTGAGGGTGTTCAGACTGAGTGAGAGTGAGGGTCAGATGTTTTTAAGTGTTTGCATAATTCTGCCAATCTAAGCTGTTGTTCTGGGAAACAGTTATGACTGGAGTTGGATCCATCTACTGGATGTCTAAAAAGAGATTTCAGGTATTACCAATGCTGCTAACTATTGTTAAGCAGCTCCATATACGACTAATTACAAAAGTAGACTTCTCTTTTGCATGGTGCAGCTTGATTTAGGAGTAAAATGTAAACCACAAAATGCGCCTATTGAGTTTATTATTTGTCTGGGGCCACCTGTGTTTGACAGGTGAGGAGTGAGAGGAGGTGTTCATTTTGTTTCACCATGTTTGAGTTTTCCCTGGCCCCTTCCTGTGCAGACAACTCCATTTCTCCCCACTTAAGCCAGCCAGAAATGCCTCTGTGGGTGTTCTTTTCCCCTTCTCTTCTCTCTGCCCAGCAGTTGGGGCACCTGCAAAAGCAACCTTGATCATTCCTGCTTTCCCATTGTACTATCCTCTCCTCTCCTTCCCTTCCCTTCCTTCCCTGAAACAATTCTGCTTTGTGTGGTTGAGGCGCTTCTTTCTTGGCAGAAAAGGCCCCTGTTTCAGTAAGAGGGCAGTGATTGCTGAACAACTCTTGGCTTTTGTGTCCAAAAAATTTTGTAACCTTTTCTTCTTGGATGTGACTGTCTTATTTCCCAAGAGAGCCTGTAGCTGCCTCTCAATCCCTGAGTCCTGTGCAGTGCCTGCACAGGGACAGTGTCACTCTGGGTACAGCCACCTCATTGTCTGCATGGAGCAGGAGCGATTCCCTGCTCCACCTGGTAAGACCACAGTGATTTGGAAAACTGCCGGCTGGCTGATCTGTCCCGTGGGCTCACTGTGGGAATGAGGGATGCTAATGTGAAACATCTGCTCGGAGCACTTGTGGCTCTGGGCTCTTCCTGCAGGTCGGCTTGGAGGGGGGGTTTCCATTATTGAACTGGATTAAACCTGATGACTCAGTGGTGGTGGAGTGCGCAGAGCTCAGCATATTTCTCTGCAGCAGTAACTAGTTTGGGCCACATGTTTTCCACTGTTGCTCTTGTCTGTTCTGAGCTCTGCTGTTCACTGACAGTCTCTTCTGTGGATTTTTCCAGCTGCAGCCATTGTTATCCCGTGTTTGTCAGCAGTGGTGTCAGGCTATGGTGAGTGCCCTTCCTGCTCTGACCGGCTGCCCTTGGCCGCGTCACTGACCTTTGCATTGACTTGGCTCAAATTATACACAACTGACCTTTAGTGAAGCATCAACAAGAACAGTTGTGGGTCCATCTCAGGCCATTCTGCAGGGGAGCACAGGGAACCACCCCCGGCTCATACCTGTCTCATAATTTCAGCACCAACAGCAGAGCTCTGCTCAGAGTGTCCATCAATATCACACCTGAATTTTGTACTGTGTGACACCGTCCAATGGGATGGGGAAACTGCAGCAACCTCATTGCTGGTGGTGGTAAAGATGGAGTGGGCAAAGGCCACAAACAGCACTTAGGAGGGAACAACCTGGGCTCTCTGAAAGAGACACCAGCCATCCCTGACAGCAGTGAAATCATTTCTTGCTGATTCCTTAGAAAAGACCTCCTAAGGAACCTCCTGAAACCTTCTGGCACTGGTTGCGCCATAACCCTACAAAGCAGACGTAGCTGTGGTGCCATCTGTGGGTAACACGGCTTTGGGTGAGCTGGGTGCCAGGACTGCAGTGCTTGTTGAGGTGGGAAAGCACGGCCTTGCTCATTAATGTCATTTTTATGTTGCTCCTATTTAACTTGCATCCACACTTCTGGCCCAGACCAGGGCCTCCTCAGAAAATCTTGTGTATGATGTTTTGGATAGGTTTGGGGGTTTTTAGGAGGTGCAGAACATGCACTACAAATTGTCCCGGAAAAGCACTCATGCCAGGCCCTGGTGTTTATGCAGTGAAGCAATTGTGAGGGCCTTGGTGGAGGGTAAATTAAGTGCAGATTTGGCATGGGGTGTGAAATGATGGGAGGGGGAGATGTGAGTGGGAAATACCCCCCAAGAACAAGGCTCCCAGAGCCCCAGCTGTGCCCTGCCCCAAGCAAAACTCCACACAGTGTCACACTCAATTTGCACAGGCACTGCCGGCCAGAAGGGACGAGTCATGGGCATCCTGAGGAGCCTGGGCGCCCTGGCCAGAGCCCTGGGACCCATCCTGGCAGCTGCAGGTGAGTGTGGCCTCGTGCTCCTTCCTCCCTTTGGCATCAGACAGCACGGGTGGGGCAGAAGGGGCACAGGTACCCCCTGCATGGGGTCAGAGCCCCTGAGCATTTTAGGGTAAAGGGACAGAGGAAAGTAAAGCAGCCTCAGAGCCTGAACTTGGCCTAATGGTAACACCAAACAGCCAGAACCTGTTTCCTGAGTGCAGCCATGTGCCAAGCTCCTGGCACCCACTGGCTCAGCCAAGGGGTCAGTAATTCTGTGCAGCTGTGTGGGTACCATGTGAGCATGACAGCTTTGAGGGCATTTGCACATCTGCAAGGACAAACACAATAACAAGATGAATGCCCTTTCTTTTGCAGTTTACTGGCTGGCCGGGGCAGAGATTTGCTTCACTGTCTGTGGAGCTTTTTTCCTTGTCCCCTTGGCTTTACTCAGGTCAGTAAAACAGCAGACAAAGGAGGAGTAGGAAGGAATGACAAAACGATCACCAGCTTCCAAGGACCTCTGCAAGACCTGACTCTGCTGAGCAAATAGGAAAAGGAGGATTTTGATCTTCTGGAAGGAGATACACGATGACCATTTGCAGCAACAACACACAGCAGTTATGTTTTAAGGTGGCCCCCCGGCCAGCTGGGTTAGATTTGCAAATAGAAAAACACCAAACACATGAAAACAGACACAGACACACCCCCACCCCAAAGAGCTGAGTAAGGCATTAAGAGCAGCAGAGACAGCACAACAGCAGCAGGCCTGGAGCCCTCCCTACACACCAGGTGCTGTTGCACACAGGGCTCTGCTCCTAGCCCTGAGCCTCTGCAGGGGCTGGGATGGCACAGAACAAACCCTCAGGACCACTTTGATGGGATTTTTGTACAACTGGTACGAGAGCTCTGCGAATGCTGCATCCACACCTGCAACCGTGATGGTCAAGTAAAAGCAGAAGCACACTACAGGCTCCCTGGTACCCCACTGGTACTTTGGCACAGGTGGACTGTTTTTCATATACAATTACATTTGGAGAGATGTTTTATATTTCTGATACTGTGTGTAATGTTTTTGATGCATTATAATAAACGGTTACATTGTACAGTCCTGTGGTCAGTTCATTACAGTTGTTACACCCCAGTCTGGCTGAGCCACAGTGGGGCCAGAATTTTGCCCAAGGTGCCAAAGGCCTCCTTGAGGGAGCCAGCCATGGATGACAGCACCATGCTGACCCCAGCAACAGGTGGGGGAAGGAACCTCCACCAGGCTCTGCCCACTGCTCAGCTGGGAATCTCGGGGAAGGAAGCCCTGCAGTAGCCACTTTGAATATTTTCTGAGAATGAAAGCCATCATTAATCAACACATTAATCATTAAAAGAAAACAAAGCAAATTAGGCTACAGAATAAAAGTGCACAAGTCTTGAAAGAAGAGCGTGATTTTTTTTCAAGAGTTTTATTTGTGAGTAGAACTTAATGATACAAGAAAGAAAGAAAAATACAGGACTTTATTCTGCCCCAAAGTGTGTAACCATACCATACATGACTACATTTCATATTTTAATACAAAGAACTAAAAGAACAAACTACAAAATTAGAAATTAAGAGTCATTGCATATGTGGTCAAGATACATGGAAGGACTTCAGTAAAGAACTGAAACATACAGCAATTAGTCATTTAGTTACGACCCTGCAATAAAACACAATTTAGCAAAATAAGTGTTGTTTGCTTCCTAGTGTACAAGGACATACAAGGTTAGAGTAGAAGCTGAAAGCCATTCGTGCCATGCAGTCCTGCCTGAGCGCTGCTGTCCAGGGGCTCCTGCCCAGTGCCCGCCTGCTCTGTCCCACACAGGCCCCGTCACCTTTCCCACGGCACCAGTGGCCACCTCGATACCTCTCTTCTCACCTGAACACTGACAGCTCGATTCCACTTCCAGCTGTTGCCCCTTCGCTGCCCAAAACCAGCCCGAGGCATCAGCACCTCCCAGCCTGACACAGGCCTTGCTCTGCGCACCCAGAGCTGCCTCCAGTCGCTCCACCCGCCCGGCCCTCCGTGCTTTCTGCTGCATGAATGTAAGGCATTAGTTCTCTGCTATTTTACCAATTGCAACATTTGATATTGTCCTAAAAGGTTACATCCATGTTCTGTTGTGTTACAGACACTTACTGTGAGTCAGTGTGTTGCCCCAGCCCCCATGGGGCGTTGGGGTTTGCTGCTGTTAAACCCGAAATGCAAATTCTAGAAACCAGAAATGGTCACTGCCGTGCCGGCCCTGGGCCGGGGAACAGCATCCGCTTTCCGGAGAATTCCGCAAGCTTGACCTACCTGATCTTAAACTACTTTTACACTTAGTGATAGACAGAAGCATGGCAATAACTGGGAAATAGTGAACTCGGTGGCAAGAGTGATTTGCCATGCTGCACATTAAACAAACATTTATAGCAAACGGTGAAAATACACCTTTAAGGTTACACAGGATTTCTGTACTTGACTGCTGGCAACAACAACAAAAAGATTTAAAGAAATGCCAGCTTTTGTAAGTGAAAATATAATTACTATAAAACAAGGTGAAATACTCAGTGTAACGCATTTACATTTTGATCAGTGAGAAGGAACAAACACAAAAGGCTGCACATGGGGTTCATGCACAGCAAGGTTGCATGTGCAACAAAGGGATTTTTAAGCGGATGAAAAAACCTGTGCTAAGGCCCAAAATACACCTGCCCATGCTCCACACCACTAGCTGAAAAACTTCTGAAATACTTTTACTTCAGTTACTTTTTAACCTTTTCTAACAGCCAAATCACCACATGACTCAGCGAGGCAAGAGCAAAGAGATTTCCCTTAAACTGTAATTCACTAGAAAGAAAAAAACCAGGACAAGATTGGGCTCTTTGAACACACAACATGAGCAGAACACACCACGGACATTTCAGTCCTAGACATCAAAGACTGATTTCACCAGCCAGTTATAAAATAAAACAAAATGAAAAACACCTTCATTTTGTAACAATAGTGAGAAGGGAGAAAGAGAGGAAGCAATGGACAGCCTCAAAGCTTGGCCAAAATATAACCTGTACTCACAAGCTTGCAGAAGTTTACATGTCAGTTCAAGAATACACCCCCCTTGAGAACACCACTGCAAAAGTATCCTCTCTAAAAGTCAAACCTCAAGAAATTTACTTGTGACTTGGAACAGAATATTGGAAAGAACACTTCTTGTGGTAAGCAATGGGCGTTTTATTTTTAATTGTGAATTTTTTATATGCTTTTGCAAAGCAGTGCAGGCTTTAAATTAAAAATCTGACCAGTGGAAGTCATTTACATTTGATTACAAACTAGGGATCAGATCTGTGGCAGCTGCTGAACACACAGGATTAGCACCTTTTTGGACATTAGTTTCTGGTTATAACCCTAAACAATCAAGCCATAACTTGAGGGGCTGGTTGGATTAATTGTGGCATTCATTTACATAGTAAGACAAAACACTCAGTACGATCTGGTACATTCTAGTGGTTAATGGATTTTAAAATATGACAGTGTTTCTGCAGTGGGTTGGCCTTTAGGAGTCACTCTTCTTTTTGCTCTTCTTCAGGAAGGAAGGAGTGCGAAACTTCTTTTTCTTTTTTGATGGGGACTTCCCTGGAGATTCATCACTACCTGCATCAGCAGCTGTCCCCTCCTCAGCTGTTGGTGTTGCTGGCTCTTCAGTGGCTTGGGACTGGGGTTCCTTATTTTCCACTGCAGGTGGTTCTGTTTGGCTTTTGGGCACATCTGGATCACATCTCCCTTCCTCCTTTCCTAAGGGAGGGAAGCCGAGTGCTTCCGAAGGCTCATCAGGGGTGAGATCTGGGAGGGTTTGCTTGAAAGTTGCAGCATCACTGTCATCTCTGTAGGTCTGGTCCTGCCGTGTCTCTGGTGGACGGACAGACAGTGACAGTCAGTTTACAAAAGTGTCCCTAGAGCAGGGCAAGCGGAGCAAGTGGATGGTGAGCGCGCTCTATAAGAAACTAAATATATTTACTTTGCATGAATGCCTTTGTAATAGGGCTGTTCTCCAGCTTTGGGCACAGAGGAAATAAGATATTCCTAAGTTCTGTTTGTTTTTAAGCTTCTTCACACAGAACAGATAAAGCTGAGTTGCATCAGCAATAAAGTAACTGTTCAGACCGCGCTCCTGTTTTACTTGTGACATTTGCAGGCAACACAAGATTTTAGTGCAATAAAGCAGGAATTAAACCTACAGTTTTCATTGGCATTGAGTAGAGTGTTTTGCAATTTCATACCTTTATTCTTATTTCTTTTGGAGATATAAAACTAACTGCTGATTTGCAGTGATCCCATACACGCAAATCCATTAATTTCTGAATTGTTGGCTTGCCAATTTATAATCCCAATGAAGTGATTTTCATAATACTCTTCCATGAGATCTAACTGATGTTGCTTCAAAATATAATTTCCTATCACAAAGGCTTCACTTTTTTGCAAGATATGAGTACATATTATGGATTCCTGTAAGTAAAATCCATGTAGTTTATCAAATGAGCTCAGCAGGTTATGCGGTACAGCTTGTTTTGTTTATTGTATGTGATGTCAACAGCAAAACTCACCCTGTAAAAGGGAACATCAAGAGTCCAGTGGTAACTGTATGTCCAAAAGGGAACTGAACCACTCCTCCCTCAACTGCAACACTTTCCCCACTCACCGCTGTGCTTTAGGGATGTTCTGTGAAAGGCTCCTCTCTGTGCATGGTTTCAACAAGGAGCACTTTGTGGAGCTCCCTGCAGTGTTCTCCGTGCACCGCAGCCGAGCAGTGTCCTGTTAGCTGTGTCACATCTATCCCCACTGATGTTACATAAGGAGGAATTTAGAACAAAATCCAGGCCATGCTCATTGTGAGGCACAAACAAAAGGCAAGTATTTTTTCCTCCTTTCAAGATGTTGTTTGTTTTAATTTGAAAAGACTGAAGGCTTTCACAAGAATTTACAGAAAATACTTGATACTTTCACATTTTTCCTATAAAAATGACAGCGTTCTTTTTACTTCTGCCAGATGGGATTAATAATCCTCTGATATATTTCAGAGGGCTCTGTTCTGTGAATATCTGCTAGGAAACAAACATGTTCTGCCTAAAGCACCGTGAACTTCTAATAGGTTAAATAAACACCACACACTAGTATCCAGTGCCAAACACTCAGAATGCACAAGTTAGGAGTTTAAAAGTTATAATGCAGGCAGGATTTAAATCAGAGCGAAAAAGAGAAAGCAGTTATGTACAGTACAGGCTGCCCCCTGAAGCTTTAGTTTAGTCTATGTCTGGGAGACACAATTTCATAAGAAACGCCAGTTACAATTCTTCACTACCACTACACTGCTTTTGGATTTCATTTGACTTTTCAGGAATTAACTGAAAACATTGCTGAGTTCTTCTCTCTGGGATCCAGTGAGGGGGTACGTGGGAATGGTTCAAAGCTGCACCAGGGGAGGTTCAGACTGGACTTTAGGAACATTACTGAGGGGGTGGTCAGACACTGGAATAGGCTTCCCACCTACTGAGAGGTGTTCAGGATCCCAGGCCTGTTCAAGAGGCATTAGGACAATTAGCTTTAACTTTTGGTCAGCCCTGAACTGGGTCAGGCAGCTGGACTAGATGGTCATTGTAGGTCCCTTCCAAGTAAAAATATCATATTCTATTCATTAGTTGGCCCAGTTTTTAGAACAGGCACCATATTGGACTGTCAGCTAGGTTTATTTTATCTTTTTTAATTAAGGTTAAAAGAAAGTTTTGAAGTTTTAAAAAAGGGATTAGAAATTCTTCAAATTAAAGAATAGGAAGCTACAGGGATTCAAAAAACATTTGCCAGCTGGCCTGAGCATTGAATAAATATAAATGGGTTTATAATTCATTAGTCCAGGACTGCTATCCTTCCAAGTTTGTCAAGTTCCCATCATCCTTACTAAATGGGTTAACGTGATGCTGGAATCAAGCAAACATCTGTTTATCTAGTTTGCTAAGGACAAAATTTTACCAGAATTAGGAAGATTTACAGATTCCACATTCAATTAAAGCCAGCACACAATATATAAGCACCCTGCTACTCTACTGGATGGATTTCAGTAACGTAACTAGGAAGATGTAAAAACATATTTCATGCTGCAAAACCTGTTTACATTTTAAGAACTCAGCCGTACCTCAACATTTTAAAAGGTTTTTTTAAATACTCATGTTCACATCCGTGCTCTCCATTTATATATATACTGTGATTTAAGAGTTTAAAGCATAACATCAATACTGGTGTAAGTTTACAATCACATTATTTATGAAAATAAAAGTTTATGGGGTTTTGCTTTGGTTTTTTTCCACAAAGATGTGGACAAACATACAAACTAGGCTATAATTGAGTTAACATAAAACACTTGACTGATTTCAGCTACACTTAAATAGAAAGAACATGATGAATCAAAGTTGAGAAGAGGTTGTATACAGAGAACACTGTCATTCAACAGAACCTTCCCCAACTAAAGTCATCATGGTGTGAACTTCCAGCTACTCTCTAAAATAAGCGTTGTATGTTTGTCCTGGAAAACTTATACAACTAGAAGAGTTTCTGGAACACAATTCTCTGTTTAAAAGAACTTCCAAGTTTTAGAACTTTATCAGTAGTATCACAGGTGTCTACAATATAGTTTGACTTTCACACCTATGACAAACACACTGACTTTTGGATATAACAGGACATACAAACATCCTTATTCCTTTAAAGTATAATCCAAAGGAGCCCTGCAGAGCTAGCCAAAACAGCTGTAGAAGTTGCTGCCACCAAATACTTGCTGTTATTCCTTGGCTGGAATTTGAATTCCCTACAGTTAACACAAAACATAGGAGTAGTCCCATATCCATTTCCATGCAGAAGTCTGCTGGGTAAATTTAAATCCATGTCAGTCGATTTTGCACTGGAATAGATTAGGAACTCTTCCGTTTTGTTACCAGGCCCAAGATGTGTGGGCAGCAGCAAACTGTTGGGGCAGAAACTCCCAGGGCTGTTTCAGCTATATCTGCCAGACAACTTCAGATTATTCCTTTTTAAATTGAGGAATCGGACACACAGATATGGAAACACGGAAGGTGACTTTCACAGTCTCTCTCAAAGGGGGGAGTGAGCTTTAACATGAGATCTGCAACTGCCTGGAATTACATGGAATTGAGAACTAAAGAAATCAACATTTCAACTGAAAAAGCCTGCTTTTTTTTTAAAAAAAAAAGGCAAAACAGAAAGAAACCTTAGTAAACAAAGATGCAAGAGTGAAGCAAAGCACAAAAGCAGGTCAGAGTATGGAATGATACTTACTATGGTAACAGGTATTCTTTAGCATATCCATCTCCTGTTTGTAACGCAGCCACAAGAAGAAAAAAGCACAAGTAGAGAATCTATGCATTCATCACAGCCATTGTGTTACGTTAGAAGAATGGTTGCAACCATTCTTGTAGAAAACAGAATGAGATGAAGTAGTGAATGGCAGACTAACAGACAAGTGATATATCCAATGTACAAGGTAAAGGAAACAAGACAATAATTGGATTACACCTGTTCAAGGTTATCATTTTATCCCTTTTTTAGGGAATTATCAACTTTAGCAGCCCTACTCTCCTTTTAGTTAAAACTATGACATAAGGTGAGCAAATAATCAAATTTAGATTCAAATTGAGTAGGGAAAATATTTACTGAGGTGTAATCCAAGTACAATAATGTTCAAGAAATGTGCAATCAGTGAAGAAGATTTACCAAAGCATCTAGATAAGTGTCTGGTTCACCATCAGACACTATTTCATTTAGTAAGAGTAATTATCTCACAGAAAATGTACGAAAAGGTAAATCAGTTGAGAAACACCAAGAGATGACAAGGCAATTCTGAAGAGATGGAAATTTGTCTTTATATTAATGCACACTTCTTTATTATTGTAAACAAAACTCCTGTTAGACTCACAGTTCAGTGGAGTATCTTGTAGGTAGTACGACAATGAAATACAAGAAGTAATTTACTGTTATTAGCTCTAGTTCATGTACTCCCATGCGTCAGTCACTAAGGATGCAGTTACTGGTTTCCCAGGCCCCCACGGCACAAGAACGTACCTTCCTCTATTTTAATCGGCGTGCTGGGAGGAGTGCGAGCTGAAGTGGGGTCAGGGGGGCTTTTCTCTTTCTGTGGCCTGCCGTCTTCTGAAGGCTCTGCAGGTGCAGGCAAAGGGAAATTTAAAAGGCAAATAAAACCTCTCAGCATGTGAGAAAATAAGTGTCCTTTTGCTCCATGCATGAAAGATAACAATAGTTTTCTGAATCAAAATTCTGCCAGGATATTAAATAATACCAAAACAAGCAAAAGAAAATTAAGTGATAGTTTGATACTAACAAAACTGTTCAAGTCACTGTTGTGCTCTGTAGCTCTTTTTGGAGTTGTAGCTGGTTTTTGTGGTTTTTTGGTTGTTTTTTTTTTTTTTGTTTGGGGTTTTTTTTGTGTGTGTGTTTTTTTTTAAAGAGGCCAAGAATAATGAAATCATTTACAAATTGATTTATCATGCTGTTATAAAGAAAACTTGTGAGGAAAAACAACAAGGAAGATATAAACAAGGATGGAGGAGGGGATATGTTATGTTACCAGGCCTACACAATATAACACTCTTTTGCTTGCTTTGTATTGCTGAAATTTGGAGTAAACAAAATTGCATCCCAAAAGAAAAGATGACTGCACAGATAATCAGAAAAACATGCAGTAATTATATGATTCCAAACAGATTTCACAGTGGTTTGAGTATTTGTTATTAGTAAGGAGGGTCCCCCTTGCTTCCAGCTTTAAATAGCCCTAGATCCAAAGGGAAACATTAAGAGATTACACCATATATCGAGAACAACAGCAAAGCATTGTTCCATCCAGTTCACCTACACAATTAAAGTGAAATCAGTCACACAGATGAGAGTCAACTGACAGAATCTCCACATGGTGTGGATAAAGAGGTTGTTCCTTGGATTGCAAGCACAGCTGTACCATGTTAGTAATACCTGAGGCCTCAGCCAAAAGGTCAGGATCAGACCTTAGTGCTTTGATCACTGCAGTATGAAATTCCTTATGGGAGGACTTCTGCCCATCTGGGTCTTCTCCATTTAGATGTGGGATGATTTGCTGCATGGTCTGACAAGAAACCCATGCAGCAGCAAACTGAATGTTATCTAAAGACTTAGACAGTGATGATACGTCACGATCCTGTAAAGTCTTCATATCTGTTCCTTGAAAGGTGTTTGATCTGCCTTTCAAATCCAGGGATTTTTTATCTGACGTGTTTTGCTCACTGATGGTCTGATTTCTAAGCACTGCACTCTGTTCCCCAGCTGGTGTCTGTCTCAGTAACACAGTCTCTCCATATTTTGATACCTTATCTAAGAAGGATGTGGCATTGTTACTGAGAGAATAAAGGTATGCAGTTAAACAGGCATGAGAGCACAGCATCCCACCCCACACCACCCAGCACTTCATAAACCAAACACAATGGTTCCTACACTGTTGTCCCAAAAAGCAGCTGCAGGGAACACACACTGCAAAAGAAACAGCACTTCTGGTTCCTGCATCACTCAAATTCAAAACCTTACAACAGATGAGCACTGGAAGTATCATTCCTTAAAATTATACAAAAGTAAAGCAGGAGAACCACTTCAGATGCAGCAATGGCCTCTTTTTAGAGCACAAATCTGTCATAATTCTAGGATAATTGAAAAAGTCCATTTTGGTAGAAGTCCCCAAGATGTCACATTTCCAAGCAACAATCAAATGTTATTCTGTATCTTCTCCATTCAACGTATTTCTCAAATCCACAAATTTCAATGACTTAGAAACCTGCAGTGTTGCTGCTATAAAGCACCACCATTCCCTCACCTTAGCCTAGGCTCTAGGGAAACAAAGCAGAACAAATCCAGTATTGAAACACATTTTTGACTCAAGCTTCTTAACAGCATAAGTAACTGGCCCTACTGCCCAGTTTGCCTATAAGGACAAGTTGAGAGTGAGATCAATGCATTTTACAGAACACATTTAAAACACTTAGATCACACATTTTATCTCTAATATACTTTCCAAATTTCTAATCTACACTGGGAAAAGCTAAACTTACAAAAGCTGGGTAATTTATCCATGGCCTTTGCAGGTAACCCACCCTCCAATTACTAAAAAACTTGCTGGTAGTATAGTCTATTGCAGAAAAAAAAAAAACACACACAGAGAAACCAACCTTCTGGTCCCTTCTGCTTTCTTTCTACTTCTTTGCGATATTCTTCCAGTTCTCGATCAGTGAGCTTATTGAAGGGGTTTGGTCCTGTTGTGCTCACTATGACTTTTGGTTGATATTCTTTCTCAATTATTGCCTTTGATGCAGTCACCAGTTCTCCCTGGCAAAAGAAAATTAAGATACATCTGCAATCAAGCAGTAACTTGCAGAACTCTTAGAGGTATAGAGGCTACAAAGCAACCAAAAACAAAACAAAAATATAACCTGGAAAATGCTACTTTTTCCTCTTTTAGATTAAAAAAAAAAAATCTATTACAGATTTTTTTTTTTTTTTATTTGATTCACAGGAGGTTAATATAAAGGAGAAAACAGGTCTCCAGCAGGGAATATCCACCATTAAGCAGTAAATCAAACAGCAGCCAAACAGCCTAGCTGAATTATATTTGAAGTCACAAGAGTATATCAAGTTTCTTTTTTTCTCCCCACAAAAGAAACATGGTACCAGGCCCACCTGCATGGCAGTCTGGGCACAGAATACTTGTAAAGGGTCAAGAACTCAGCTCATGGGTATTTTTGTTTCTGGTTTGTTTTGGTTTTTTATTATTATTATTTTGCTTTGGGTTTTTGCTTTGCATTTTTTTAATAACAGAAAAGCCATTCCTAGCAGCTACTACATAACACCTAGCAGATGTTATAGTAAAAAGCCATCTTGTATATGTTCTGTATACACCAGATTAATAGCTGATTACAAGCCACTTTTAAGTAATTAAGGTTAACTGTAATCTGATACAAGTTATCATATTTAAATCTATAACATTTGTCATATAAGACAGATAAAAAGTTATACAAATAAAAATATAACTGTAGCAATTCTAAGTACAGTAAGTTCCAGTGGACAAAAGCAGCTGCAGGGCAGATTCTCTAATGTTAAAATTTTCAGTTTTTCTTCTCTAATCCTATAGTAAAGCCACTGGCTTTTCATTGTCTCAGGTATAGAAAATGCTTGCCTGGAGATAGCTGCTCTCTCTCTCAAGTGACTTGTCTAAGCATTTGGTTTTTTTCCATTGGATGTACAGAACTCTGACACTAGTCTGGAAATGACTGATGTGGGACCTATGCCCCATGTCATGGTGATACCCAAACTGGCTTCATTATTGAAAAAAGGTACTTCGACTCCATTACCCAATAGATGCGGGCTACTGATAGACCCGGGTCATTTCCATATTTTCGTCTTGTCTGTACCAATATTTAGAAGAAAGCATTAGAAAGCACAGTTCAAAAATATGCAGTGCCTGAACAGAGAGACAAACATTCCATCCCATGTGTACACTTCATGGACAAGCACAGGATGGTCACTGTAAAACTGATTATGAAATTAGACAGAATGCTGTTTTGGATGGCAAGAGCTGCTTTGGACAAGCTGTCAGCACCAAAGAGGTGACAGACAAGAATGTCTGGATGGAACAAGGACAAGAGCAGTTCTGAAAGCCTCATGAGAGATCTCCAGAAATCTGGTCGAGAGTAATCCAGGGAGGTAAGATGGTTGTTAGAATCTAAGCTGTTCTTCAGGAAGCAAACACCAGCCAGCAGCACCAAAGAACAAACCGTGTAACAATAAATCTCCACTGTAAGATCCTGAAAGGAACTACAGGAGAGAAGCATCTCTAAAACATTACAGATCACTTCCATTTCTCCATAAAATAAGAGGCAATTTCATTTTATATGCAGAATGTCAGTAGAATGTCAAAAGCCTTTTCTCAACTATATCCATGAAGCACTGATTTGATGGTAACAGCTTTTCTCAAAAGATAATGCATAAAAGGATCAGATAAACATCAACCTTTGTATAAATCCTAATTGTTTTGTAGAAAATTCAAAACACCCCTAAAACTAAAGGTCTCAGCTTTTAATGATGGCAGAAAACTGACGCCCATGGAAATTTTATATTTCCCTTTCTATCTTTGCCCACGCTTCAAACTAAGTCTGTAGTTTTAACTGAAACTCAGCATAAGTAGCAGGACCTTGTAAAGCACTGATCTCAGGCAGAGTTTCTAGAGTTTTCTGGGATTACAAAATTCAAGAGAGAACAAGACACACAGTACTCATACCCCTGGAATTTCTAAGAATCTGTGAATGTTTCAAGTTAAATCCTGAGTCACTGGGTGGAATAACTTCTAATGAAACAGAATGTTACTGAATGCCTTTCGGTTTGATCATGACAAACAGCAAGACAGGCTGTTTGCAGGTGCCTGGTGCACTGGCATGACATGGCAGTACCTTTGTTAAATACTGAGAATAAAAGCAGCAAATCAAGCTTATCACATTTACTAGATTAAGAAAAAAAAAAAGAAACCAAAATTAAACCCTCACAAAAGACACCCACAATCAATACAAACAGTATTTGTACTTGCTGAATAGCTTTGACCCAAGAGAAGCAGCACTGAAAAGATCAACAGCAATGACACTGGATTATAAAAGCAGAAAAATTATACAAGAGACCAGAAAGGAAAACTTTTGATCTGCTGAGAGCTGATTCCAGATTAACACATCCAGTTTTATTCAGTATCAATAATATGGAAGCAGTTCAAAGGCCACTAATGAAAATTATACTGGTAGAGGGACTGAGTCTATGTGGGAAACAAATTATAGTAGTGTATTAATAAGTTCTGCAATGTGATTATTCTAAACCATGTACAATTCAAGAAGCAGATATGTTTTACTTCACAGAATAGGCCACAGAGCAGCGTTCTAAGAATTCAAATAAAAATATACAACATAAAATGAAACATGGGACAGAAAGAAAACAAGTGTAAAGGACTAAAAAGAAAGTACAGAACATATTTCCAATTGTTAAATGTGACACTAAAATAGACAAGACTTTGCAGAGCTATCAACCCGACCATGCCATTCAGAGATCCCTAAGAATGTTCAGAAAAACTTAACAAGAAAATTGATCTGGAGTTACTTTCGGTATTAAAGAGCTTGTAGAGAGGGAATAAATTCCCATGGATTCACACTCTGTTTCAACATAAGATGACATGAAAAAAATTAAATGTTCTAGCGATCTCATTTGCGGTATGTTGATATTAGTATTACTTTGACGATTATTCCAAAAGTATTTAGATGACAATTTGAAATTTGATTGCATGTGTATGCACCCAAATATCAGCAGCATTTTCTCTACTGTAAGAAACACTGGATAGATCCTATTAATGAAGAGAATGCATTTTCACTCTGTAAGGGCATACACTCCCACAGACAACAGGAAAGGCATTTATAACTAGTGATACACAATATACCTTCATATTAAATATGGACCTCATACTTCCTACATGAAAATTTTACATAATCAAGTAATTTTTCAACTTCTA
>WEIT01039881.1:11381-23172 GCA_013389985.1 Dryoscopus gambensis
ATATAATTATAATATTATAAGTATAATTATATATATATATATAAGTAAATCCAAATAACATGATACTTTATCCAGAGTGTTTAAAAGTTTGTTTGTAATGTTGCACATTTATGGCATCTCCTAATGCTCTTTGCATCCAAGTGGGAGCAATGAGTCACAGAATCACAGAATCATTTAGGGTGGAAAGGACCATAGGACTAAGTGTTATGTCCAGTTGTTTCTTGCACAATTCCAGGGATGGTGACTCCACCAGCTCCCTGGNGTTTTGCTGTCTCTGGGGTTTTTCTGGGAACCTGCAGAATACACTGTCTTCTCATCTAGGCAGTGAGACAGACACTGAATAATCTGATACACTGGCTGATTACCTTGAACTAATTCTGCCAGAAAAACTTGTTCCATTTCATGTTCCAAGGATCAAAGAGAGAATGAACAGATGGGTTGTGCAGACTCACAAGAGGCTCAGAGCTGGTGTCAAGCCCAAAAACAAATCCTGAAAACATTTGCAAGGGAAAAAACTCTGAAAGTAGTTCATCATCCATGTCTTTTATTTTGTCCAAAAGCATATGGTCTAGGTTCAGGCTATTAATGAATGTTTATAGACACCAAGTCTCACCACCAACTTACTAAAAAAGCTGTATTCCCACTTACACTGTCAGCAAAAGAGGTCCAATGACATGTCAAGTTTAAAAAGTTCACTTCAGTGAGATTCCGCTTTTAAAGGTAACATCTGTATATGGCTTTGTTCTGCATGACAAACAATTTACAGTTTGAATAGTTCCCCACAACCTTCCTAATATAATTTATTAACATACCCATTATTTTTCCTCTCATTTAACATACATGGTTTGTTAACACCTATTTCCAATTACTTCATTGCTTCATCGTACTGGGAAATTATTAAGTATAATTATATAAGTATCATATTATAAGTATATATAATATATATAATAATATNACCCCGAGCTTCCTTTTCTCAAGACTAAACGACCCCAGCTCCATCAGATGCTACTCAAAGGACTTACCCTCCAGACCCTTCACCACCTCCACTGCCTTTCTCTGGAGATACTCCAGCACCTCAATGTCTTTTTCTTGGAGTGAGGGACCCAAAAATGGACACAGGATTTGAGATGCCACCTCACCAGTGCCAAGTACAGGACTATCCCTGTCCTGGTCCTGCTGGCCACACTATTTCTGATACATGCCACACCCTCTTGACCTTCTTGTCCACCTGGGCACACACTGGCTCATGTTCAGCCTGCTGCCAACCAGCACCCNATATATATATAAGTAAATCCAAATAACATGATACTTTATCCAGAGTGTTTAAAAGTTTGTTTGTAATGTTGCACATTTATGGCATCTCCTAATGCTCTTTGCATCCAAGTGGGAGCAATGAGTCACAGAATCACAGAATCATTTAGGGTGGAAAGGACCATAGGACTAAGTGTTATGTCCAGTTGTTTCTTGAACACTTCCAGGGATGGTGACTCCACCAGCTCCCTGGGCAGTCCATTCCAATATTTAACAACTCTTTCAAGGAATAATTTCCTCCTCAAGTCCACCCTGAACCTCCAATGGTGCAGCTTGAAGCTACATCCTCTTGTCCTGTTGCTGGTTGCCTAGGAGAAGAGACCCCCACCTGCATACAACCTCCTTTCAGGCAGTTGTAGAGGGCAAGAAGGTACCCCGAGCTTCCTTTTCTCAAGACTAAGCGACCCCAGCTCCATCAGATGCTACTCAAAGGACTTACCCTCCAGACCCTTCACCACCTCCACTGCCTTTCTCTGGAGATACTCCAGCACCTCAATGTCTTTTTCTTGGAGTGAGGGACCCAAAAATGGACACAGGATTTGAGATGCCACCTCACCAGTGCCAAGTACAGGACTATCCCTGTCCTGGTCCTGCTGGCCACACTATTTCTGATACATGCCACACCCTCTTGACCTTCTTGTCCACCTGGGCACACACTGGCTCATGTTCAGCCTGCTGCCAACCAGCACCCCCAGGTCCTTTTCCACTGGGCAGCTTTCCAGTCACTCTTCACCCAGCCTGTAGAGCTGCACGGGGTTGTTGTGACCCAGCATTTGGTCTTGCTGAACCTCATAAAACTGGCCACAGTCTATCAATTCAGCCCATCCAAATCCCTCTGTAGAGCCTTCCTACCCTCCAGCAGATCATACACTCCTGCCCAACTTAATGTAATTTGCGAACTTACTGAAAGTGCACTTGATCCCCTCATCCAGGTCATCAATGAAGATATTTAAAAGGACTGGCCCAATACTGAGCCTCAGGGAAACCCACTAGTGACCAGCCACCAACTGGATGTAGCACCACTCACCACATTTCTCTTGGCCTGGCCATCCAGCCAATTCTTAACCCAGCAAAGGGTGCACCTGTCTAAGCCATGGGCTGAGAGCTTTTCCTGGAGTATGCTGTGGGAGACAGTGTCGAAGGCTTTGCTGAAGTTCAGGCAGACTATAGCAGACTACACCCACAGCCTTTCCCCCATCCACCAGGAGGGTCACCTGGTCATAAAGGGAGATCAGGTTGGTCAGGAAGGACCTGCCTTTCCTAAACCCATGCCATGCTGAACCCTTGGTCATCCTGTATGTACCATGTGATTGCACTCAAGATGATCTGTTCCATAACCTTCCTGGTCACTGAGGTCAGGCTGACAGGCCTGTAGCTCCCTGCATTCTCCTTCTGGACCTTCTTGTGGATGGGCATCACATTGGCCAACCTCCAGTTGTCTGGGACCTCCTGGTTAACCAGGACTGATTATAAATGATGGAGAGAGGCTTAGTGAGCTCTTCCAGCAGCTCCTTCAGTATCCTTGGATGAATCCCATCTGAATCCCATAGACTTATGAGTGTCTAAGTGGCTCAGCAGGCCACCTGCATAGTAAAGTTCTTCTTCACATTCAGGTGGAATTTCTTGTGCATCAGTTTCTGCTCATTGCATCTTGTCCTATTAGCTGGCACCACTGACAAGAGCTTGGCTCCATCTTCTGGTACTTCTCGCTTAGATCCTGATAGACATTGATGAGGTCTCCTCTCAATCACTTCTTTTTAAGGCTGAACAGGCCCAGCACCCTCAGCCTTTCCTCATAAGAGAGATTCTCCAGACCCTTGATCAACTTTGTAGCTCTCCACTGGAACTGCTCCAGGAGCTCCATGTCTCTCTTGTCCTGAGGAGCACAGAACTGGACATAGCACTCCATATGGCCTCACCAGGGCTGGGTAGAGGGGCAGGATCACTTCCTTGACCTGCTGGCAATGCTCTTCCTAATGTACCCCAGGACACCATTGGCCTTCTTGGCCACCAGGGCACTGCTGGCTCCTGGAGAGCTTGTTGTCCACCAGGACCCCCAGGTCTTTCTCCACAGAGCTGCTTTCCAGCAGGTCAGCCCCCAGCCTGTACTGGTGGTCAGGGTTATTCCTCCCCAGGTGCAGGACCTTGCACTTGCCCTTGTTGAAATTCAGAAGGTTCTTCTCTGCCCATCTCTCCAGACTGTCAAAGTCACTTTGAAGGGCTGCACAGCTTTGGGTCGTCAGTGAACTTGTTGAGGAGGCATCTGCCCTTTCATCCAAGTCACTGATGAACAAGTTAAACAACACTGGTCCCAGTTAAGAACGTTGAGGGACACCACTAATGACAGGCCTCCAACTAGTCCGTGTGCCACTGATCATGACCCTCCAAGATCTGCTGTTCAGCCANCATTCTCCTTCTGGACCTTCTTGTGGATGGGCATCACATTGGCCAACCTCCAGTTGTCTGGGACCTCCTGGTTAACCAGGACTGATTATAAATGATGGAGAGAGGCTTAGTGAGCTCTTCCAGCAGCTCCTTCAGTATCCTTGGATGAATCCCATCTGAATCCCATAGACTTATGAGTGTCTAAGTGGCTCAGCAGGCCACCTGCATAGTAAAGTTCTTCTTCACATTCAGGTGGAATTTCTTGTGCATCAGTTTCTGCTCATTGCATCTTGTCCTATTAGCTGGCACCACTGACAAGAGCTTGGCTCCATCTTCTGGTACTTCTCGCTTAGATCCTGATAGACATTGATGAGGTCTCCTCTCAATCACTTCTTTTTAAGGCTGAACAGGCCCAGCACCCTCAGCCTTTCCTCATAAGAGAGATTCTCCAGACCCTTGATCAACTTTGTAGCTCTCCACTGGAACTGCTCCAGGAGCTCCATGTCTCTCTTGTCCTGAGGAGCACAGAACTGGACATAGCACTCCATATGGCCTCACCAGGGCTGGGTAGAGGGGCAGGATCACTTCCTTGACCTGCTGGCAATGCTCTTCCTAATGTACCCCAGGACACCATTGGCCTTCTTGGCCACCAGGGCACTGCTGGCTCCTGGAGAGCTTGTTGTCCACCAGGACCCCCAGGTCTTTCTCCACAGAGCTGCTTTCCAGCAGGTCAGCCCCCAGCCTGTACTGGTGGTCAGGGTTATTCCTCCCCAGGTGCAGGACCTTGCACTTGCCCTTGTTGAAATTCAGAAGGTTCTTCTCTGCCCATCTCTCCAGACTGTCAAAGTCACTTTGAAGGGCTGCACAGCTTTGGGTCGTCAGTGAACTTGTTGAGGAGGCATCTGCCCTTTCATCCAAGTCACTGATGAACAAGTTAAACAACACTGGTCCCAGTTAAGAACGTTGAGGGACACCACTAATGACAGGCCTCCAACTAGTCCGTGTGCCACTGATCATGACCCTCCAAGATCTGCTGTTCAGCCAGTAATGAATTCATCACTTCCAGATCAGGCTGGAAGTAATGAATTCTCCAGCTCAGCCTTACAGATGTTTCACAGAAGAGCGATCTTGGTCTGGCACTGTAATGATCTGATAAGTTTTACAAGTCCTGTTTTAAAGTCAGAAAACTGGACCACAGGAAGAAGAGTGACCCAGGGTTGTGACCCCCAGAATATTTTACAGCATACAGAGTATGCCAGAATCTGTTTCTATATTCATCATTATGAAATAATGTAAAATATAGTAATAGTCTAAATGAAATAGTGTAAAACATAAAGGGATGGATGGTGTTACTCATGTGGAAACACAGAGCATAAAGGGCACCTGTTCAGGAAGCAATCACCTCTAAGCAGTTGCTAAGCTTCAGGATCTCTCTTCCTTAAAGAGGAGCAAACAGCAATCATGAGATTGGTGCCTGCCTCACACAGAGTACATGGGAAAAGGTAAGAATTTCTTTAACTCACTTTCCCATCAGCTCACTCATCTGGAAGTGGGAGGAAAAAGGAGACAATCACAGATCTCCCCATTCCTTTTGGCACATTGTACTTGTTTTCATTGGCATGCATGCCAAAGAATTCCACACACAATTGGAGTGTACTGATTGGAGATAATCATACAAGATTATGCCAGCCTCATGTTTCAGTAAAAACCTTTATAGGCATATACCAAGTACTAGTCTGGTAAACACTTGTTAGTGTTGTTACACAGACTTAGCCTTTCTCTATGCACAGTGCTTCAAGTACTTCCAACATTTTGGATCCATCTCCTCATCTTAGAGCCTGCATTTATCTCAGAGTTAATTGTAATTCTGTGTATTTGCTAACAACAAAGTTTTTTTTGAACCTTAAAACTAGGCTTGATCTTGAGATATATTTTCCAAAGGAGAGGTCCTTTGAGACAAAAGAAATAGTTTGATCTGTTTTCTAGAGTTAAATCTTAAGTTTTATTACAGCTATTTCAGCACATACTTTGAACTCTGAAAATGCACAAAATTGAAATAATAGTTGAGAGAAAAAGTTAGATTTTGATTGCCTGACTTTTTCGATCCACTTAGTCTCCCTTCTACAAGGATGTCTAGTTGTTTCTACCTACTAGCACCAAAAAGCAGAAAAACGTTCTTTAAAATACAATTTAAAGAGTCACTCACTGCCCCAAGAAGTCTCTGTGTGACAAAGCAGTAGGGAGTAAACTTGGTTCACCTACTGATTAAAGCTCAAAGACAAGTAAGACAAATAAGGTGGTAAGTTCAGTCTTCATAGCAAGAGGCTCTTGAACTCAAAAAAAATTTCAAAATGTTCCAGTTCTCTCTTGATCTACTGAACTTTAACTTGTCCCCCACATTGAACTGATTTTAAACAGAGGGCCCTCAGAGTATAACCACTGAGCTGAGTATTGCTAAACCTAGAATGTTTCTCAACAGGCATGACAGACAGATTTGTTAAACTTGCCTAATGTTGTCTTCCCCATTGAGTACCAGATGAAGGTCAAAGCTCTGAGCTTCCCTGTGACCCCAGAGGAGAGCAGTACAGATATTCTTTACATTTTTATTTAATAGAAATTTGCTTATGCATAAAAGAAGAGCCTGAATTTTCCTGATGGCAAATAGTGTATAGCAAAAACATACACTGAATCAGGCCTGAATTCACTATTTATCTGACAACAAGTTACGAGCACTGAACACTAATAATTTTTAGTGAATGTCTTGGTTTGAAAAGACAGGTGTCAGCTTAAGGAAGGCAGTAGCCTCCCTTGAAATGGAAACTGTAAACCCCCTCCCTCCGAATTATTAGAATTTTGAAATTAAGGAGCTCTCAGGCAAAGCAAAATGGGAATAGGAAAAACAGTTCTTTACTAGGAAGTTTGAACAAGAACAAATGTAATAGTACAAAACAAAACAAAACAAAAACAAAACCACTGACAGAGTCAGAAGAAGACAACCTGACACCCTGTTGGTCAGAGAGTTGGTAGCAGTCCAATTAAACGGTGGCTGCAGTCCTCCTGTGGTGGTAGATGTAGTCCTGTTGAAGCAGTGATCCTGTAGAAGGGTGTAATTTTCCTCTGGGGATCCAGTAGAGAAGAAGGCTGCTCCTCCAGGTAAATCCACTGGACGTGGACGGCTCTGGTGTTTGAGATCTCAGCTTATATTGAGCATGGAATGCCTGGTTCCTCCCTCTGGGTGGGACATCTCACAATGGGATGATGAGTCATGGGCAAGGCGCTAATGGGCCATTAACAGGAGATAGTCCAGGATGGAGTTATCTGTGATTCATGCAGGAGGCATTCATGGACCCATTCACAGAAGCACAGCCACACCTGGTCTCAACAGAGGGTGACAGAATAAAAGCTCCCAGGCACATCCCACCCTGCACCCCAGGACAGTGAATTATGGGGATATAGCAATAGAGTTGCACTACAAGGCAACTCAAACCACCTGACCAATCAACAAATTTAATCTTTAAAACTTCCTCTTTAATAGCAATCTTTTTCGATACTAACAGCACTTTCCTTTCCTTTCAAGCATTTTTCTGGCATTACTTTGCTTGCACACTTTATGCACAAACTTTAGAGAGAAAAAAGCACATGCTTTTCTCCAACAAACATCTGTAAATGGATTTGTTCTTGTACTCCAAATTTAGTATGCATATAAAATATTGTTGATTAGTAATCTTCATTTACCAAAATGTCACCCAACCCAAGCCTGTCAAAAACCTGTATGCAAGTAACACAGTTGTATTGTTCTGCTTCATTAAGTCATACCTGTTTGTTAACCCAAATGCAAAGTTCCCTAAATAATAAAACCCAGTGACTATAAATGAAGTGTGAAAATCTCTATTTTCTCTTTTGAAAGTGAGAAGCAGCTTGTTGAATGTACTCAGTTCTAAAGCTGAGGAAAAAAGGCAGAAGGAAGGATGGTGTGCTGGCCCATCCCTCATAACTGACACACAGGGACTAAGTTACTCTTGAAAAATGTGAATGTTTACTCATTTATTTTGTTTGTCTCCCATAGGAGAACAAAAACCTCGATACAAAACGCAGCATTTACCAAATACTACCTGAAGCTCTTGATTAGTTATCATAATCATAAAATTATCACCAACATCCATCAAAACACTTTTTGTTGTCTCAAGTTCTTTTTTATCAGCACACACATCTGCTGTCACTTCCCTGACTGCACTTACATTCAACATACCTTTATGTGTCAGCAACTATCAACACTTGTCTTTGGAGCTTGGGTTTGGTGATGTGTGTTGAGACTTCCTCCATCCTGATTTCAGTGTAAAAAAAGACTGCATAAATGGCACTTTGTCAAGACAATGCAAAGCATCCATGTCACTCTAAATTTCACTTGACATATCTTTCAGCTTACACCACCCTTCTTTATGTAATTTTATAAACACTAAGCACTCCCAGGAAATATTCCTCACTGCCAATCACACACACCTCCACTAGATTAGAGTAACTGCTTCCAAATACTGCAAAATGCTTTACTACTGCTTCATGATGCATGGTGAGGTAACTTTCTCAATTACAGAAAAACTCAAACCAACAACCAAAAAAAAAAAAAAATCCGAACCGATAATCAAAAAAAACCAACCAACCAAACAAACAAAAAAACCCACCAAAACAAAATAAAATCACCACAGACAAACAAAAACAAGATAGCAATAACAATACAATAGCTGTTCCACTGCCTTGCCAGGAGCTAAAATATCCATTGGGGAAGGTAGGGGAAGGCTAAAAGCAAAGGGATAGAGAAAGGGGAGTGTGAAAGAGAAAGGGCAGGGAAAAGGTGAGGAAAATGGGAAGAGTAGAAGACTCAGTTTGGTCTTGAAATGCAAATGCACTTGAAATGCATCTGCACACGTACCAGTGGGGTGCAGATGTACAGGAATTTGCTATTGGGACCTTTGATACCCATGTGCATTAAACATGGCCTCAGGTGAGAACCATACAAAAATCTTTACATGATCCAAGAGCAATATACCAATCAGAAAACGGAAGATAACAGTTTTCACTATCACTAAGCCTGGGATTTTGTCCACTTTACAATGATGACTATTATAAGGCACGAGGTGGCAAGCTGCACTTTATACTATCAAAATATGACAAACTTTCAGCTAAGAAATTTGTCCAGCCTTATAAACCAGTTACCCAGTTTATATCTGAGCAATTTGGCTATACAACGGTTACATTTTTTTCTTTTATGCGAAGGCACCAAAGTTAGTCAAATTTACTTTACATTTTTTTGGCTAGAAGCTTGATGTTAGAACATAGAAATAAAATAAATCCACATCACTGAAAATTTAGTTATTCTAAAATTCCGTTAGTCTTCCTCTACAGTCTCAACAAACACTGTATGCACATAAGACTAGTTTCCTTCTCTTGCATAGCTAAGTGACAAAGGTAACTGCACCTTCAAACTGTTACATGTAACATGTTACATCTACATGTATCACATTTTCATTTGGTCAGGGACAGCTAAATTTCATCCTTTATCAAAATTTTTACTATTTTATGGCACAAAAAGTACCAAACACATAACATCCTCTTTAAATGTTAACGGTATGGAACAGAAACGCATTTAGTCACAATATAGACTCATTCTAAAAATATACATCAAATTAGTCTATGAAGTTTTACTTTTTAGAGAAATTAAAATATTCTTTTAGACTATTCATCCTGTTTACAGTATTTTTTTAAAGAATTCAGCAACAAAGTCAAACCTATTGGGAAAACCAGGATTCAAGGTTACCATTCAAGGAACCAAAGGTATATTATCATGTAAGAAGTAAATGTCTGTAAGTTGTAAAAAAGCCTATTGCAAACCAGCAAATGGAATTATCTTCTATTATACTAAAATTAAGATACTCCCTCTCCACATCAAGTGTGTGAATGAATGAGTAGTATATAATTACCTCTTACTATTCCTAGCCTGGTTATCTCATTCCATTAATTTGATTTTTCACAATATGGATACCTCTGTTTGGTCTTTCATGCTTTTGCCACTACTTACCACTTAAGATTACTTCAAGATACAAAATGTTTCATGTTTTTCAGATCATACCCATTTTTTTGTCAGCCACTGGACATATTTGTTTTGCAATACCAAATCTATAAATTGTGGCAGCTTTGGGTTAGTCCTTTGAGTTAATCTATATATACTAAACCTTAAAACTCAGTTGTAATTTAACAGTTCAAACTTTTAGATTGTTTTTAAAAGCTTATTCTATAGTCACTTTCCAAGTAACTAGAAGGCACTAAAAATAAAAGATTTATTTGAATGAAAGCAATCATATACATAGGATCCCTTATTATTTGGAAAGAGGTTATAAAAACTGAAAAATTCAAATAAAAAAGGGTGCAAAAGACGGGAGGAAAGTGATTATCTCATGCCTGCATCACTTCAGAATCCAGAATGAAGCGCTATGATCAATAAACTTCATTGTTATCAAGGTTCAGCAAGACAAGGTGTGTTTAGAATGAGCCATGACATGCTAAAGCTTCAGGCAGAGCAGGAATTCTTGCAGTGCAGAAAAGTCTTGTGTGTCAAAAGGAGCTGTGGTCTGCTGCTTAAAAGTATATTATCTATTTATACTGGTTGAAGGTGTGTGTCTTTAGCTTCAGAAGTGGTAGCTCTGATTTGACTCAAACCTGTGGGCATGAGATGTAAAGAACAGGTAATCTGCCAAACAAATCTGCCAAAATCTGCTGAACTGGGGAGAGAGAGTAAAATTAAAATAGCCAGGTTACAGAATATAGAAAAATCAAAATATGGCACGCTCTGATTTCTTGATTTTCACAGTTTAAACATGAGAACTAATAGCCTTGAATCTTTAGGTTAAACCTGAGGAAGGATGTCTGAAGAAGAGCAGTGAAACTGTTTAAAGGTCTTGAGAGCAAGTTTGATGAGTGGGTGAGGGAGCTGGAGTTGTTCAGCCTGGAGAAAAGGACGCTCCAGGAAGATCACTCTCTGAAACTATTGAGCAAGGCAGGTGTAGGGATCTTTTTCCAAATAAGAAATTATAGAATCACAGGAAACAGCATCAAGTTGCACCAGGGGAGGTTTATATTGGCTATAAGGAAAAATTTCCTCACTGAAAGGGTTGTCAAGCCGTGGAACAAGCTCCCTAGGGAAGTCAGTGGTTGAGCTGCTGTCTCTGGAGGTATTTCCAAGACCCATAGGTGTGGTGATTTGGTACATGTGTTAGTGCAGGACTTGGCAATATTAGGTTTATGGCTGGACTCAATCTTAAAGATCTTTTCCACACTAAAAGATTCTGTCATTCTAAGGGGAGAAAAAGTTAATGTTATTAACTAACAGTTGGTGAGCAATGTTGTTTGTAGAACACAGGATGTTAATTTCTCAAAGTATACTTTTCAGGGGCTTATGATATGAAGAGAACTTTGTTTTCTAAAGTGATGGCAGCATAAAGATTGGAGGTCACATTGTTTGTACGTGTATGTGGTATCATAATCACAGCATGTGGCTGCACTTAAATATTATAATTGGAGTCCATTTCTCCATCAAGCACTTGGAGCACGGGAGAAAGGTGTGCCCTTATTTTTTTCTCCCAAACAAAAGGCCATCATACCGTAGTGCAAATGGCTTCCTAAATATTTCACATGAAACTGCAGCTGTCAGTGAGGTTATGCTCATGCCAGTGAAAGAAGAATTCGCGAAAGCCTAACAATTCGGTGTGACCACAACTGTGTTTAGGACAATAGGAAGCGCGGTTTAAACAGCCTTGGAAAGCCCCTGGAGAGCATTGTCTAGGGAAAATGCTAAACCAGAACACAGGGGCGGTTTGAGCCCTGCCATCCCTTTTTCTATCACAGGTTTGTAGGTCTGAAACCCTGCCAGCTAGGAAAAGACCGTTTCCTAAAACTTGTTAGTCCCAACCCTTCCAGCGCCTTTCTCACGGAAACCGGCGAGGTGCAGCCGGAGAAGCCCAAGCGAGTAGGTCAGAAACCCCCCAGCACCCAGCGGGACTCACCAGGCCGGGCGGTGCGAGGCCGGAGAGCCGCAGGGCGCACG
>WEIT01039882.1:0-25357 GCA_013389985.1 Dryoscopus gambensis
AAATTCTGATATGCGTTTAGGTGGTGAATGAAATCTCTCCTGTAGCAGAGGTGGCTGCTCAGGATGTGAATTTGCTCCTTTGTCATCCTTCTCTACAGTTTGCCTTATTAATCAAAATCAGCATTGGCTTGCTTCGTGGTACAAAGCTATAAACTGCTGCAAACTAGCACAGATTTGCATGGTGTTCAACTCCTTGTTTCAGGACTAACTTCTTCAGTTGTCCCAGGTTTAGCCACCACTAAATATCTCGGTATTTAGCTTGCATGGCCCCATGAAATTCTGAGTTTAGAGGGCCTAATAGCTTCTCTAGCAATATTTCTTTCTTGAAGCTGAAAGTGTTTGCTGGCTTTTGTTGGATTGCATGTCTTGCACTCAATGCCCTCACTTGCCACAAAAAAATTATTTCTGGTCTTGAGTGCAAATTGTCATTCGACATCTGAATAAGCAGTAAACTTCTTTATGAATGATTTTGTGCAATGACTAAGATACTGTGCTTGCATAAATGTTAATCAAACTCTGTAAATTGCTGTTTGCTTATATATTATGAAATTATGATTTGAAAAAATGCAAATTTGTTTTGAAACCAAACCTGTTTTTCTTGCCTACATTTCAGTCAGAACTAAGACATGGTCCGTTTTACTATATGAAGCAGCCNNNNTTAGTTTGATATAAGGAGTGGGTTTCTTTCTTGGTTTTGAGATTTAAGCACCTTTTTCTGTGTTCTGAAATGTTTCTGGTTTATTCCTACATTGCCCCTTGGTCAAGGTACCAGAAAATTTTGCACTGAAGACAGGCATCCATGGCTCTGCTTCACCACTTTTTCTCTGTGTGTTCCCTGGGTTGTGTTTGCCTTCTTACCATGAGTCTTCAACTTCCTTTATGTCTCCAGCTCTAGAGAAGCACCATTTCAAAGAGTGATCTCTTCATCAGGCTCCAGTAATTCTGAAATCATTCTGCAGTTTTCACTAGCTTAACTTGTGCTTCTTCTGGTAGGCTGATCAGCTTTTCAGCAGTGCAGAAAAAAATGCACTGTAGGGTCTACATAAACAAGTGGGTAATTTGTTACTGTTTTTTTTCTGTGGGGTGAGGAAGAATTTAATCATTCCTCTCCAGTGATTTCTGGGGAGAGAATACTTAGCATCCAAGTATCTGTAATGAAAGCAAATTGGTTTATGGCATGTTTTCCTCTGATCGCTTATTGTGTTAGAGCCCAGGTAACCTTCTCACTCTCTCACATTGCTTTGAGCCCACAGTGTATTTGGGAATTTTATGTATTCACATATTCACTTTGCGTGATCTTGAAGATGCTGGATAATTTCTGGTTTTTTCCTTTTTTCTTCTTTTTTGATAACATATCCAGACCAAAACCCAGGTAAAACAAGGCATCTGAAGTACTTACACTGCATTATCAGAAATGTTTTTTTCTTATAAAATAGCTATTATCTTTCATTTGAATGCTAGAATGTTTCAGTGGAGAAGGATTTATCTGGAAACGTTTGCTGACAAAGTATTTTTTAATCTGAACTTTTAGAAAATCACAGTTGCAGAATGCATAGAAACACAGAGTAAAGCAATGACAATGCTCACCATCGAACAGCTATCATACCTACTGAAGTTTGCACTACAGAAAATGAAACAGCCAGGGGTGAGGAAATTTTTGTTGTTTTTTTCTTTAAATACTTGGATCATGTGTTTTGTCATAGTCCTGGGGCTTCCTTTAGTGGATGATGAATGTAGTTTAGTTTATCAGATCGTCTGTGACAGCTTCTGTTCTATCTGCCACCTGTCTAGCACAGACAGATTAGTTTAGATTGTACAGACTGTTTTGGAGTGCATTTAAAGTTTAGTTTCGTGATGTAACTTCTGGTTGTGTTTTCAGTAGATGTATGAAAGTACAATGTGGTTTTCCAGTGGAACGTGGTGGTTTCTGACTCTCTGAAAGGGGACAGTACTGTCTCAGAGATAAAGGGGGAATGGGGAGACATGATCTCTTCCCAATATATTTATATGGACAGGAGCCCTAGGCACTGACACTGTTACATTATTGATTATATGTGTTGAAAATGTAGCTTCGATCTGTTATTAGAAATTGTTCCGACCACAGAAGCTGATTGTATCACATACTTTTAAAATGCTGAGGAAATTTTCTTCAGCGTGGCTAAAACCTGTGCCACTGTGTGTTGTAAATCACAGCAGTACCTTTTACAAATCTCCCAATTTTTGCAATTTTTGCAATTCATCACATCCAGCATGTGAAAAATCCGTTAAATGAGACCTTTTAGTTCCTGTTGTTCTGCTAATAATTTATTACCTCACAACGTTTTATAATTACCTTTGAAGAATTTTGTCTGAAAACACAGCTGGAAGTAGTATTAGAAAATGAGTGAGTATCGTGTCACTGATGAAACTTCAGTATTAGTAACCAGTGTGGTTATTATTTCCCCTAACAGACAGAGCCATTTCAAAAGCCAGTTTCACTGGATCAACACCCAGATTATGCAGAATATATCTTTCATCCAATGGACCTTTGTACATTAGAGAAGGTTTGTATGAAGCTAACAAGAGGAAGGTTCCTTGAGTTTGATTGTTATCTGTAACATTTCTAAAATGTTTGATGGTAGTGGGAGAGAAGTTGCTTGAAATTATTTTGATGGGTGGGGTGGTTTCCTGGTTATTATAAAAGTCAGTTCATTTACAGCTTAATCATTTGTTAACTGGAGTTCACTGTTTTGTCTGAGCCAGTAACAAATGCTCAGGAAAAATTGTGAAAAAGACAAGCTTACACTGCTGACTTCCTCCTGTTAAATTAATCTGATTCCATGAATGATCTCCAGGAGAGACTTTTTAAAGCAGGATTTTCATTTGATCATTATGTTTGTAAGCTATTTATGGATCATTGGTTCATTAATTAAGGACCATTTGATGTATATCCAGGGGTCATTCCAGACTCATTTTACTGATCATTCAACAAATACTGTAATCTCCACTGCACCTGAGGTGTAGAAGAAAAACGAAACAGTCAAGAGGTGGAAAATGGAACTTTCATTCTCAGCTCAGTAGTGATTTGAAAGTTCTCCATTCTCCATTGCTTAATGAAGAGTGAAGCATTGCAGAGCTTTGTTCTGTGTCCTCACAGTGGAGGCCGATGTCTTTATGGTATACAGTGTAACAAAACCGTGAGACTGATTTTATTTAATCAAATTGCTTTACCCACTGGGTAGACTGTAATATCAAACATATTGTCTAATGTACTGTGACCAGTATTTTTTCTGTAAAAATTAAAAATTAAAACTGCTGTGGAGTGATAATACATCAGTAGAAGAAATCAAGGACTGTTTTCTGCAGAAACATCATGTTCCTAACACTGTGTTAGGAAACCTGTTTTTTGGAAATGTTGAAGACGTTAATCTAAATAATTCATTATTTAGATTTAATTTAGACAGTTCATACTTTTTCAGGGCAGTAAAAAGGCACCTTGAATTTGAGAGATTCTCAAGCATTTAGAGTCATAAGTATCATAGAATCACAGACTGGTTTGAGTTGGAAGAGACTTTAGAGCTTATCTCGTTCTGACCCCCTGCTGTGGACAGGGACACCTTCCACGGGACCAGGTTGCTCTGTCCAGCCTGGCCTTGAACACTTCCAGGCGTCAGTTTATTTATTGTGTGACTGATAGGACACAACATTCAGGAAGAAGCTGTCACTTTTTACTAACTTCTCTTTCCTGATACGTTCTTAATTTCTTCGTTACAGAATGTTAAAAAGAAAATGTACGGTTGCACTGAAGCATTTTTGGCTGATGCCAAATGGATTTTGCACAACTGCATTATTTACAATGGGGGTAGGTGTTACTGTGTACATCCATCCTCAAATATGAAACTTTGACATAGTTAAAGTCATGGAGCAATTTGTAGACTTCTACACTGGAAGTATCTTCCTGTTAATGACTGTAATGCCTAAAAACAACAGATATTTTTTTTAACAACTGACATAAATAAAACCGTAGGGCCAGAAACAGCTGGCTGTTACTTGCTCATTCCACCTTAGAGAAAACATTTCAAATAACTTAGAATCACGGAATGGTTTGGGTTCATAGGATCATTGAATAGTTTGGACCTTATATGACCTGATCCCACCTACATCATTTTGTTCCAACCCCCAAATTGCTTTAATGTTTTGCATCATGCAGCACTTAATTGAGACCTAGTTGAGAAGATCATACAGCACATCCCTCATTGAAAGAGTATGTCAGTGGTGGGAAGGGTACAATAAGCCACAAAAAGGAGCATTTAAAGATTATTAAGAAGAAAAGTGCTGAAGTTCTGCTTTTGTAAGCATGTAGTTCATGCATACGTGTTTACATAGTTTTTTTAGATGTTCCCTTTTGGTTTTAGGGATGACTTTTATATCTGGAAACTGTTGATTTTATCATAATTCTAGCATAACAATTTTCTTGGTTAAAGTATTTTATTGTTTCCTCAGGAAATCACAAATTGACACAAACAGCAAAAGTCATCATCAAAATCTGTGAGCATGAGGTATGAGTGCCCCAATTAAATTAATTGTTCTGTATGTTTAGTGTTCCATTTCATGTATTTGTGAGTGACATAATATATATTTTCTAAGGTGTGTATTGCAGATCTAGAATTTTTGTAGGCTTCCTTATGTTTAGGTATGCATATCCATGGCCTACGGAATAGCATTTGGCAAGGACATTGCTAGCGTGTCTTCATCTAGGATATTCACTATTTATAATTAAGAATTGTGGGAAAGGGAGGGAAGAGGAGGAGGTGGCTATATGGATTCTGCTCAAAGGCACCTGTCTTGTTAATGAATATTTGGAATTGGAAAAAGAGACCAGCATCTTCTGATGCACAGATGCACTTTTTGGTGGTTCTTTTACTGCAACAATATGATTTTCCTCTGAATAAATGCAAACAATCACACTTTGGACTCTGTTTAATCTCTCCAATAACTTTATTTTTCTTTTCAGATGAATGAAATTGAAGTATGTCCGGAATGTTATTTAGCTGCTTGCCAAAAACGTGAAAATTGGTTTTGTGAGCCTTGTGTAAGTTAAGAATCATGGTAGTCTAGCTACTACATTAAACTAGCAGTTCTCATTTGACTGTTACCCCCTCTTTGTTTTAAACCTGTGGTGGTTACTGAGTCAAGGGAAGCTGCTGTAGTTTACCAAGTAGCTTGTGCTGGCATATCATCCTTGTGGACTCAGACTGTCTTCAGATACTTAACTAGAAGATTGCAGGTTTTCACAAAAGGGTTGGTCCAGTCAGAAATAGTTGTAAAGGCTGTCAGCAACCAGTTCACAACTTGTCTGTCCTCAAATATAAGGTAACTGCCTCGTGCCACCTGGGCTTACATGTGGTACCCTCAGTGCTCGGAGGATTTCTGAAATGTGAACATCTCTTTCTGCAGATGTGCATCATTTTAGACTTGATTTTTATTTCGTGTTGATAGGTTGCATGTTTTCTGTTTAATACTGAACTGAATTTGGGAAGAGTCCTTAAGATTCTTGAATAGAAGTGTATAATCCATCAAGTTCTTTCTTGGGCTGTCCTGGTTTCGGCTGGGATAAGAGTTCATTTTCTTCTTAGTAGCTGGTACAGTGCTGTGTTTTTGATTCAGTATGGGAATAATGTTGATGGCACACTAATGTTTTGGTTATTGCTAAGTAGTGCTTACCCTAAGTCAAGGACTTTTTAGTGTCTCATGATCTGCCAAGACGCAAGCCTAAGTGTCTAAGAAAATTAGAGTGTTTCAAAGATTGGCTCTAGCCTAACTTATGTTATGCTACACATTTGGAGGGGACTAATCAAAAATAAATGACTAAAGAAGGGCAATTACGATAAGTTTAATCAAGATATGTAAGGTTTTATGTTTTGGGAGCTTTTTTAATATATTTTATCATTTTTTCCTCTTAGGATTTATGATGTTTATAGTAAAATGGAATGTTGTATTTGGCAAGTGCCTTCTGCATGTTGGATTTTTACTGAATCTAATACATACAGTTTTTAAAAAATCATGTTTATTATCAGATTTGAAAGTAGTACTGCTTGCATTTTCTTACTGTGTATTTTGCCTCTTCCTCTAGAGCAATCCACACCCTTTGGTCTGGGCTAAACTGAAAGGCTTTCCATTCTGGCCTGCTAAAGCACTGAGGGATAAAGATGGGCAAGTTGATGCCCGTTTCTTTGGCCAACATGACAGGTGGGAGTTTAACCAAAAGATGTCTTTGGCCGTACTTAAAAAATCCGTGTTGTAATTTTCTGTGCTTACAAGTTTTTGGATCCTGTCTTTAGAACTTTGACCCTAACAAAGCATGTAATGCTGTAGGAAATACAGTTTTAGTTCATTACATGATGTCTGTAGAGTGTGAGGTATGTTTCTAAGATGATTACATACACAGTCTGGTGAATATGCAACTTGATTCCTGTGTCTGTGGTTGTGCTGGGGAGAACTGTGGTTCTTAAAGTTGCAAGAAACCACTGAAGTCATTTATGTTGTCTAAACATTATGGGAATAAACACACACCTGTAGGTTTAAAAAATATGGAAATATAACCTGTGTTGAAAATGCTGGTTTTGCTCCAAAGGGAGTTATCTGTACTCATGAGTCCTCTGCTTAGATGGATGTGGCCATGATGAATACAAGTAGATTTGTCATGAATTGGAAATGTAAATCTATAACATGTACTGTAAAAAACCCAACTATATAGGGCCATGGAATAATTAAGTCAAAGTTCCTGTGATCTTAGGGTCTTGGGAGGCAGTTTCAGGGTCTGCATCATTTCATGATAAATAAAATCTGTCCAGTACTTGCTGATAGAACTTTTCCTGTCATTGAGGAGTTTGGCGTGGCATGTAAAATGTTTCTAAGAAGGTGCTTGTGAAGTATTCTTTACCTTAACTGCTTTTTACATTTTTCATGCTATGACAGAAAGATAGACTGTTTAGCAATGGTTGTCTTGCAGTTACACAGGCTATTCCAGTTAGGAATATTTTGTCATATTTGACCAGTGTTAAGTCGTGTTTTATTGCTACTGGGTAAAATAAAATAAGCTAGTGATAATCCAAGGTATGCAACTGGCTTACTTACCAAAACTAAGCAATGAAATATTAAAAGAATGTAATGATGGTTCTTAAAAATGATCTGAGCTATCCATATCTCTGTGATTAGGCAAAAACAAATTGGTATGTGCATAAAAGTTGGCAGTGTCAATTCACAGTATGAAATGTAGTTATATTATCTTTTATTTCTCTGTTTTATATATAGGGCCTGGGTTCCAATAAATAATTGCTACCTCATGTCTAAAGAAATTCCTTTTTCTGTGAAAAAGACTAAAAGCATCTTCAATAGTGCAATGCAAGAAATGGAGGTTTATGTTGATAACATTCGTAGAAAATTCGGAGTATTTAATTATGCACCTTTCCGGACACCATATACTCCCAACAATCAATACCAAATGCTGTTAGACCCTACAAACCCAGCTGCTGGAACTGCAAAGACAGACAAGCAAGAAAAAATCAAACTGAATTTTGATATGACAGCATCACCCAAGATTCTGATGAGCAAGTCCATGCTGAGCAGTAGCACAGGTCGCAGGATTTCACTGACAGATATGCCACGGTCACCAATGAGTACAAACTCATCAGTTCACACTGGATCTGATGTTGAACAGGATGCAGAGAAAAAAGCAACTTCCAGTCATTTTAGTGCCAGCGAAGAATCCATGGACTTTATTGAGAAAAATACAGGTACAAAAAAGGAGGTTCAGGACTTTGGTAATGGACTAGTTTTATTCCATGTAGTTTTTAAAGACAGGCTGTGTTATTACTTGGTTTATGAAGAAATTTTAGAAAAAAAGATGCATTTAACTTTCATTATCACAGATAAGAAATGGCAGTTCTTTCTGTTACATTGATAAGTAATGAATAATCTTGAAAAGTGACTAAATCCCTTCAGTTTAAATAGCAGAAAATAATTGTAGCTATCAAAATGAATGGACAGTGGAAATAAATTTAAAAAAATTAGAATTGTCATGATTAGGTGTTGTAGTTTTAAATCTGTCTTTATTAATTTTGTACTTTTTCAGCTTCGCCAGCACCAACAAGAACAGGTCAAGCAGGGAGTTTGTCAGGCAGCCCCAAACCTTTCTCTCCTCAAGCATCAACGCCAATTTCTGCTAAGCAAGAAAGAACTTCCACTCCAGGAAGCATTCTGAATCTTAACCTTGGTTAGTCTTGACATTTGAAAACCTAGTATTCTTACAGCTGAACAAAGTATGGTGTAGCATATTATGAACAAACATGATTGTGTGTGGCTTTAAATGAACAAAGGTCTCTAAATGAGGCACATGTGTAATTATTGTTTCATCAAATTTACTGGGTTTTTTATTTTGTAAAAGAAAGTTATTGTTTCTTGTTGATGAAAGTAAGTTAAAGGATAATTCTTTTCTTAGCTGAACTGTACAAATGAATGTGTCCAAAGCCGTAGGTAAGTTTCTAAGGGTTGTAATGACATGAACATTGCTGCTCTTCACTGCTCAGTCTCTCTCAAGTGAATTGCTGGCAAGATTTTCTTGTGATCTTTAGGGTTTAGGATTTACTAGGGCTTCTCTCTTGCTGCCCTCACATCACCTCCTCACTGACCATCCCTCTCTAGGGAGATAGATGGATGAAGGGAATTAGCAGAATTCTTGAAGTCTTGAAACTCCCTAGAAGTAAGTTTTGGGATTGTGGAATTTTGAAAGATGGAGTAGGTAAGTACTAAGCTGGTAAAATAGTTCTGCAAGCCAAACGGATGTAAATCAGTTTCCTCAGTCATGCTTTGTTCCTGTGAGCATTCTGATTCAGTTCTGGCTACTTTTAACCTCCACATGATATTACACAGAGAACCAGGATTTGCCCCTTGGTGTTAGCTAGGTATTTCAGGAAGGCTTAAGTTCAAATAATGAATTCATGTCTTCAGTGCCTTACAGATATTCTGATTCTGGATACAAGCTCACAAGTCTGTTTTTCAGTGGATCATGCTATATGTGTGGACATAATTGTAGAATTAATTTCTTCTGCTGCACTGCAGCTGATGCATTTGGAAAAACATTAGGAATATGTAGTGCTGCAGTTGTTTTAGCCACAGATGGGAGACATGAGCTGGAGCATAGAACACTTTGAATAAATAGTGTAGATTGGAAAATCCGATGTTATGGTCCTTGAGTAATACCATAAGAGAAGTGCTTGTATGCTTTCAAGTAGAATATCTGGGTTTTTTTCAGGTTTAGGGGAATTTCCTTTGTTAAATATACTTTTTGGTGATGGGAGTGAAAATGGCAACCCTTCTTCATTTAATAGTGACAGCTGTGCCAGACATGGATTCTTCTGTGCATGTTAGAACTTTTCCGATATAACTCATTGTGTCTCGTTGTCATACATGATGTGAACAGGGATTCACTCTGCAGAAACAAAAGTGTGAGAGTCCAGAAAACAGAGGCACTTTGTATCTTGAGCAGAGTGCTTGGAGGACTTCATGATCTGCAATTCAGCAAAAAGAAAGGAAAAATAATAGAAATGAGCCATCTGTTGTTACTGGCAGACTTGCTAATTTGGGAAATGGAGGTGTGAATGAGCAAGATATGCAGGGATTTGGGGGGAAAACCCCCATGTTTCTGATATTATAGGACCTGCCCTTGGATAACAGAGCCAGAAAACAATAAGGATGTACCTTGATATGAAATTCAAACTTAAAAAAGATGTCTGGTCAGAGGAATCATTGGTTCAGCCTTTTGTATTTATTTCACTTTTCTCTAAGTTGTACGTCAACAGAAAATGTCCTGTAAATAAATAAATACACACACACGCACATATATATATATATATAGTAAAATAAGGCAACACTGTGTCATATTTAACTGCTCTGGAATGAATCTTGAAAATAAAGCACAAATGCACGCTGTGCCAGTGTTACCTTTTGCCTTCTCCATGGCCTCTGGTCTTTTTCAGCATATGGCATTGGCTCTTTTGATCCTACCATGAGCCAGTTGAAGGAGCTAAACTGGCCAAACATGACTCTTCTCTTCGTTCTTTCCCCTTCTTCATGGGTCCTTCCTCTTCCCCCAAGTAACTCCAAATGATTCAGTGCCCTGAGCACTGATGGAGTGTCAGCACTCCTGGCAAAGGGTAAAGGATAAGGGCTTATGCTACAGAAATACATCTCTGAAATGAGAGAATTGAAGCAAAAATGTGAAACTTAGTTGCTAAGACAGTTTCAGCATTAGCACTGTAGTGTGTACTCTTTGCAGACAGATGTGTGCATTTCAGAGTGAAAATTCTATACATGTAGATGAAAACTCAAGATTTTGCTGACCTATACTGTATTATTCTATCTCAAACTTACTAATCTATCCAGTGAAACAATCCATGTTTTTATATGTATTCTCCTGACCTAACTTTTGGATTTTAAATGATGACTATAAAGACTTTTATTTCTATTTAATTTTCTCTGTGAAAGTAGTACTCCTTGCAGTAAATAACAGCAGTAGTTCAGTAGGGGTGCTGTCAGACAGCTTTACAAACCTGAATGGGAATTTCTTGATTAATTCACATTGATGGAGAAAATGTCCCCATAATTGATGCATGTGTTTTGTGTGTGAAGAGAGGAAGAATCCGTTTTTTGTAGTAAAGTAATTTTAGAGTTATTATTTAGCCCATAATTATAAAAAAAAGTGCAGTATGTTCCACATTGTCTGCATTGCTCTTTGGTGAAAATTGTTTTATCTGGATAATGATCTCGGTTCTCTTTGTAAAATCTTTTTCTTAGTTTCTATTTCTTTTTTGCAGATCGTAGCAAAGCTGAGATGGATCTGAAGGAGCTGAGCGAGTCGGTCCAGCAGCAGAGCACCCCTGTGCAGCTCATCTCTCCCAAGAGGCAGATCCGCAGCAGGTTCCAGCTTAATCTTGACAAGACCATAGAGAGTTGTAAAGCACAGCTGGGTGAGTGTCCCTCAAGAACACAGTGGACATCAGAAGGATGCACTTAAGTTGGAGGTTAAATAAGTTTTTGAGTAGTAAAACTGTAAATATTTTACATTTTAAAACAAGAGTAGAGGATATTTGAACTCTTTGAGGCAAGTCGAATGCACTGCACTAGTTTGCATTATAACAGTGAGACCTGATGCTTCAAATTTTTGTCAAAAAGTTTACATCTTTTAACCTATTTTTATACCATTCTGATGTAGATAGTATGAGAGTGTTACAGTCTTACATCTTTTGCATGTTGCAAAATTGGAGAATTCTGCCTAAATTGTGTCAGTTGCACAAATTAGAATGAATGTAAGTAACTAACTATAATCAGGTGAATAGTGTTGCTGATTTTTAAGCTTCTTGTGGGTAAAAATGATTCATTTTTTTATCTTGTGGATAAAAATAATTCATTTTTGTATTTGCCAGTGTTGGGTCCTGAGTTGAACAAAAGAGCTTGCAGGTAGCGGGAAAAAGCAGTGAAAGGAGGGCTATTGAATGAAATAAAATATTAATTGAAGTATGTAGAAGTTTATTCTTATACATTGTGGTGCTGGGATAGGGCACTAAGCTTTGTAGTAGCTTAAGGACTGACAGTTAAGATGATGGTATGTGTACACTTTGTTCCAGTATATAGAGTATTTCCTTGGTAATGTCAGTCAGTCTGATGTCAGCATGGAATGTACTTTCCTTCCCACAATTAGGAATAAATGAAATATCTGAAGCTGTTTATACTGCAGTAGAACACAGTGACTCGGAAGATTCTGAAAAATCCGATACCAGTGACAGCGAATATAGCGATGAGGATCAGAAATCAAAGAATGATCAAGAGGATGGTGAGGACAAGGAAGGTACAAGAAGTGACAAAGAATCATTGAGCTTGAAAAAAAAACCTAAGCCTCCAGCACAGAATGAAGACAAGGAGGAACTTAAAAGCACAAGTCCAGAAGTAGAGAAAACAGAAGAACCGGTCAAGGAAAAGGCCGTTTCAGACAGTGAAAAAGAATTTTCTGAAAAGGGAAAGAGTTTACAGCATCCTGCAAAAGAAAAGCTGAAAGGTAAAGATGAAACAGACTCTCCAACTGTGCATCTAGGACTGGACTCTGATTCTGAGAGTGAACTTGTCATCGATCTAGGAGATGATCATTGTGCTCGTGAAGGAAGGAAAAACAAGAAAGAATCTAAAGAACCTTCTCCTAAACAAGATGGTAGGATGAAATTATTTCCTTTTTCTTTCTTCTGTAGGGCTGTTACCAAAGGTAGAATTGCTACCTTTATTTTTGCATTAAGATAAAAATACCTGTATTAAAACAATTTTTAGGAGTGATTGTTCATCCTTTGTGATGATGAAAAAAATTTTCAGTGCCCGTTGTAGTTTCTGGTTTAAACAAAATTTGTTTTACTGTTTCGTTTCAGCACTGTAGAACTATGAATATCCCTAATTTTTGCTCTGTGACAAATGTAGAGTTTATTTCGCAATTGTTACCACTTTCAGTTGACTCTTTAAATTTCCATTGACCTCCCAACATTTCAGGTATAGAAGAAATTAGAACATGCCAAACATAGAAATTGCGTAAGAACCCATTCAAATCAATGTAAATACTCTCAGTCATAATCAAAAGAACAACTAAATCACTTGTTGTCTCTGAGATATTGTACCTTGTTCTTGTGTTGCTAAAAGAGGAAAGCAATCTCAATTAATGAGTAATGTGCTTTTGCTAAGCTTGTTTTGCATGTTAGTCTTTTGACAACAGAAAACAGAAAACCAGATTTAAGTGGTTAGATTGAAAAATATTTTACTCTTCATGTAACTTTTATCTTCTTGTTGATATTTTATAGCATGTTGGCTCAATCATTTTATTTAAAATAGTGTTTTCAATCCATGAACTAAGCATATTTTAGAAGACTACTTAATGCTCCTGAATTTTGAATCTTAGAATTTAATGCATAAGTGTTACTATGAGGTAATCAAGAAATAGGCTTATAAAATAAAAAGAGAATTGTAATTTTGGAGATTCTTGTTTTGTTTAAAAATTTATTAAGCAAGGCACCTTCATGAATTTCAGAACCACTGATTCATGTGGTCTAAACCAGTGATGGTTGAAATAATAAGTAATCCTAAAATTTTACTTTGATAGAGAGGCAAAGACATAATACATATTCTGTGGGAAATTAAAAGTGAATTCAAAACTGAACTCAGTACTTGAGGTGTGGCCTCACCAGTGCCACCTGTTTCAGGACAATCACTTCCCTGATCCTGCTGGCCACGCTACTGCTGATACAAGCCAGGATGCCATGGCTGCCTTGGGCACCTTGGGCACATGCTGGCTCATCTCCAGCAGCCCCATGTCCGTTTCTGCTGAGCAGCCTTTGAGCCCCTCTGGCCCTGCAGTGCTGCAGGAGGTGGTTGTGCCCAAGGGCAGGGCCCAGCACTTGGCCTTACTGAACCTGATGAAGCTGTTCCAGCCCATTGATTCAGTCTGTCAAGGTCTTTGCAGAGCCTTCCTGCTCTCAAGCAGATCAGCACTCCTGCCCAACTTGGTGTCATCTGCATTTGGTTGTCAATGTCAGTTCACTGTTATTTAGAAAGTTTTTAGTGTGCTATTTCCTCAGTTACTGCTCAGACATTAATCCTTTAGAATGTTTTTTTTTTCTCCTGAAAGAAATTGGGATGACAGGTGGAAGTGGTAAGGCAGCAACATCTTAACAAGTGCTAACCTCTCACATATCTTGTGGATGAGGTCAAGCTGGTTTTTCTTGGTTTTGTACTTTTTGTTTTACTTAGTTACTGATGCATCTGAATTGCCACAAGTTTCAACTAGTGTGAGATGACTTTACTTGTAGAATATTGATTACTTTTGAGGAAAATAATTCAAAGCAGACTGGAAGGTATATATGGCTTTTCCAAAAACTAGATGGGAGATCATGAGTCAGATGTGATGGTGAAAAGCTGGCATAACGTTTCATGTTTGTTTAGTTGTAGGTAAAACTCCACCCTCCTCCAGTGCAAGCACACAGCCTCTACCAGAAACTCCAGTACTCACCCGCTCTGCATCCCAGACCCCCCCAGCTGGTGTGACAGCAACCACCAGTGCTGCTTCTACTGTCAGTGCTCCCTCTGCTGCCACAGGAAGCCCTGTGAAAAAGCAGAGGCCCCTGCTGCCCAAGGAAACTGCCCCTGCTGTGCAGCGGGTGGTGTGGAATTCTTCAAATAAATTCCAGACATCTTCTCAGAAATGGCACATGCAGAAGGTACAGAGACAGCAGCAGCAGCAGAGCCAGCAGTCCCAGTCACAGCAGCCTCAGTCCTCTCAAGGGACAAGATATCAGACAAGACAAGCAGTTAAAGGTACTCACTTTTCTAACTCAGTGTGCCTGTGGTGCCATAAGTCCCCAGTAGTGATCTCAGTGCTCCAAGGGTGCCCAGCCAAGAGTTCTTCTGTATAAACAAAATCTAAGAGTGTGATTATACTCTGATAAGTGCCTTTAGAATACAAGTTACTCACCATACCTGCTCTTTCTGGTGTGTATTTAGAGTCATGTCTCCTTATTTTAATGACAAAAAAATTGTGTGCGTCTGTATAAATATTTTTTTCTTTTCTTAACCGTAACAGACTTGGAAGGGTGAACTGAATCATTTTCTGGATTATATGCTAAAACCATTAACTATTCCAGTTGCGTGTTTACCAGTGTCACCTCCATATCTACAAATTGCTTCCACTTTTATCTGACAAGCAGCTGCTCTGAAGGGTTTTTCAGAGTACAATTTGACAACAATGAAATTACCCAGGCTCCAGGATTTGTCTTTGAAATCCCTGTTGTTTAACAAGACTTTGATGCTAGTTTACTGAGCAAACAGCTCTGGCATTTCAGAATGTTTTCACAACTGTTTTCTCACAATCCCTTTGCTGGAGCTTTCACCAGTAGCAGGCACAGGGTAATACAAGCTTCACTTAACAGCAACTTTATGTAAATCAGCTTCATTTGTAATTCCAGTTTAATAAATGGAAATGTTTACTGCTGTGCCTGATGAGGACACATTCTCCACTCTGCTGACACCACTGGCACGCAGGTGATTTTAGAGGAGAGATGTTTAGGCGATGGTTCACATACAGACATTCACAGAGGCTCATTTCTCTGGTCCCAAACTGCTTTCGTTTCTGTCATTTAAGCAGTGTTGAGGAAGCGGTGTCTTTCTGCTTGTAGACTGCACAAATTTATACAGAAATATTCAGTGAGGAAAAACAAATGTGAAAATTGGAGAAGTTAAATGTGAAACCTTTAATAGAATCATACTTTAATAAACACCTTAATAGTATGGGCTAAATTTCATGTTCAGCCCATGAGTTGGTTTTTTCAATACTGTTTACTATTGAGCACATCATAGCAACATACCATCTTAAATATTATAGTCTAGAAATTGATCAAGTGAAAACTATAAGATCTATAGATTTCTTATATGCTGAATTGGCATAAACAAAAATATAGCACATAAAGTTGAATAAGTTGTTTATTCCACTACTATTCCAATTACTAAGTAGTAATTCCACTACTGAGGATATTGGCAATGAAGACATCTTTTATAATATGAATCAATAAAAAGAGCTTGAAAAGTTTTTTTCTTAAAAACATATTTTTTTAAAATACTCCAGCAGATAAGTCATTAGAACTGAGGGAGACTTCTGCACTGGCCAGTCTAAAATGCTAAGTTTCAAAGTTGCATTTGCTTCATGACCTTTGAGCCTTACAGTTATTTACAAGTTCAGTAGCTGGGCACTGTGTAATTAATCATTAGATGGCACCATTTATAAACAAAGCAAGTGTGAGATGGTTATGTGCAGACAGTTAAGTTAGATATTGAAGGTAGAAGTTTGCCTACTGTTTTCATAATTCCTTGTGTGATTGATCCACTCAGTGTTCTCTTTTCTTAGCTGTGCAGCAAAAAGAGATCACCCAGAGCACTTCCACATCCACTATAACCTTGGTCACCAGTACTCAGCCTATTTCTATGGTTACCAGCTCTGGATCTGCAAGCACACTTTCTTCCTCTCTTAACACAGACTTGCCAATTGCAACAGCTTCAGCTGATGTGGCTGCAGATATTGCTAAATACACCAGCAAAGTAAGTTCTGGAGGAGGGTTTTAACAAAGTTGTACTTTTCTTTTAAAACACCCTATAGTTTCATCAGGTGGTAACTTGTCATAAATGTGTGATCATGCATTAAGCAGGTGCTAAGTTGTTACAGAGAAGGGGTGGTGTAGTACTGGTCTCATCATAGTGACAGTGCGGGAAGTGCAATGAGCTTTCCATACTCTCTTAAGTCTTTAGATTAAAAAATCAGTGAATACTATATATTTTTGCATTGACTTTCTTCCCCTGATTCATGGTTATATATTTTTTGTTGATAAATTATATCAATAGCAATTTCTTAGAAAAGTAGAAGGTCAAGCAGTTCACCAGTTCAGGACACTTAAAAATCAGAGTCCTGTTCAAAACTGTTGTGCTCTACCTTCTAAATAAGTAGAACCAGGTAAATTATATGTATTTAGAGAGAGAAAGAAGGGTAGCAATATAGGTTCCCAGTAGACGGGTTAAAAGAAAATGAAAGTGGGAATCTATTAAAAATATATATCAAAGAATTCTTTTTTTTCTTTTTGTCTTTCAGATGATGGATGCCATCAAAGGAACAATGACTGAAATATATAATGATCTTTCAAAAAATACTACTGGAAGTACAATAGCTGAGGTTAGTGTAAGATTAAAAATAAAACTAACTTGTATTTTAAGTTTGAAAAATGCAAATTAGTATTTTTATATATATAAATGTGCCACATAACTGTATGTACAAAGTATTACATACAGAGACTGTCAAGAAATACTAATTTCTGTGCTGTTTTAGAAGAAATTATTACAGTGGTGGAAAAAACCACTGAAAAAATACCAGATGGGCTCTGTAAGATAAGCATTAAGCCATCAAACCCAGGTCCTTAAATCTTCTGTCAAGCATTTATCACCTTGTTCAAAATCAGAAATTGTCGTTTTTTTTGAAAATAAAATTTCTGTAAACTGTGTAGTGCAGTAGCTTATTGCAGTTATGTGATTATGACCATAGTTTTAATACTTCTTTAAAATACTTTGAACTTTTTGCATTTTTAATGAAATGCTATATATTGCTTATAATCTTCCCTAAGGGTAGGACTTAGTATCTTCTAAGGGGCTTTTTTAACCTTGGAAAAAGCCGATTAAGCCGTGCAAACTAAGTATGAATGGGAAGAAATAAAGCTCAAAGTGTGTTGATTTATTTACCTGTTTTAACTGAAATGAGGAGGTCAAAGTTTTGAGCAAAGATATTTGTATTCCTGATCCACAGTGAATAGAAAACCTTGCTCTTCGAAGCCTCATACAGTTAAAAATAAAATTAAATAAAATAAATGCATTATTTATTTAAATTTATTAGTCATACTAATAAATGTAAACAGCACTGAGGAATAGGTTCTTGATTCCAGTCAGAAATTTGAGACTTGACAGTTTCAGAGGAATCAAGAATAAGTTTAATAGAGTTTTTTTGCCTTCAAAGAGTCCTGTGCTCTTTATGGTGAGCAAACAAATATTTAGAATACTTCACACTTTGGTTTGGGGTTTACTATTGTCTTGTCCTCATGTTAATATGAAAGAGCCTTGATGTAAATGATGGCTCATTGCTTTGAGTGTGTTTTTTTAATATAATAATTATGTATTATACACCACACCCTGTTTATTATTACTAACTATTAATTTTTTAATATTTAGATTCGGCGTTTGAGGATTGAGATAGAAAAACTTCAATGGTTACATCAACAGGAACTTTCAGAAATGAAACATAATCTAGGTATGAAAATGACAGTCCAAACCAGTGTGTCAGGTATTGTCCTACATAGAAAATGGAAATGCTTGTAGTATGTGTTACCCTCATCACATGATGCTGCACGCTGTCCTCCTTGGAACTTCCATGGTTTTTTTGTAAAGAAACCAAGATACAATGAACAAATTAGATGAGAGAAGAAATGGAATTCTCTGTGTTTTCTGAATATTGAAGCAGAACAAAAGTTTGGGCTTGTAAAGAAAAAGCACATTAGCAGCAGCTGCATATGTCCTTTTTGTGCTTATGCTGTATTCTGGTCCTTTGTGGGACATCTAGAAATAAAGTGTTAAACAAATGGAAGGTAATGGTTAAAAATCATGGTGCCAGAATAAGAAAAGAAGATGGAAGACTTGCATTTGTTGAGTAGGTATGAAACAGATGCCCAAACTCAGGGAATACCTTGACTGCTAGTTTAATTTCATGTTGTCTTTAAACTCATATTACTGTTTTGCCCCTTGCTGTTGGGGGGTGGAAATGCAAACCTGTCTCTCTCTGGATTTTGAGTAGAACTGACAATGGCTGAAATGCGTCAGAGCCTGGAACAGGAACGAGATCGTTTGATTGCTGAGGTGAAAAAGCAGCTGGAACTGGAAAAGCAACAAGCAGTGGATGAAACCAAGAAGAAGCAATGGTGTGCCAACTGCAAGAAAGAGGCCATCTTTTATTGCTGTTGGAATACCAGCTACTGTGACTACCCCTGCCAACAAGCTCACTGGCCTGAGCATATGAAATCTTGCACACAGTCAGGTAATGGTGCCTCTTTCCCAACTGAGGGGGTTTGGGTGGGTGGATGGATCCACAGTGACTTAGTTCTTCATGTGCAGATGTGACTGTGAGGAGGGACTGTGGACTGGCTCCCATGAGTTGTGGCCTCATTCTTTTTTCATTTATTTTAGCTACTGCGACACAGCAGGAAACAGATACTGAAATTAGCACAGAAACACTAAATAAATCGTCCCAGCCCAGTTCAAGTGTGCAGTCTACACCCGCAGAAACAGCCAGCACCCCTAAGGAAAAGGAAGGTTCAGCTGATAAAAGCAAAGAGAGTGTTACAGTGAGTATCATCACTTCAAACAAAAATAATGTGTAAGATTCCTCTGAAACCTACCCCTAAAGGCTTCCCTGGATAAGCCAGGAATTGGTAACCATTCATGTATTTCAAAGAGTGCATTTTGGGGAGTGATAGAGAGTTGTGGCTTTTGTTCATCTTGTAAAAAGAACTCCTCTGTCCTCTGGGAACACCCTTTCCCCTTCACTTATTCCCAATAAAACCTTGTGTTGGCTTGACTCATCCTTCCAGCCAAGGGGGACTGGACCTCTTTCTTTCTCTCTCTCCAGGACCCGTCAGTGTAGCTTCTGGTCTGGATCTTTCGATACAAGTTGCCTTCTGATAAGCAATACTGACTGCAGCACTTCCAAGCCCTTCTTGCCTGGGGGTTCAGAGGCCAAGCTCAAGACCTGCATTCAAACCAACTTCCTTTCTCACCACAGACTGCCATTAGGGTACCACAATGTTCATAACACTGATACAACACTTCACCTGGATCTACGGTTAACGGAGCAGTTTTGAAATCCTCCATAGCATCTACTCTGATAGTTTTCAGTAGGCAAGGATGAGCAAATGCTCTAAAAAAAAGGGACTTAACATTGCATATATAGAAAATGTTTATAGAGAAGATTCTGCTTTCTAGGTAGGGCTTGACTATTAGCAATTTCGGCATCATTTTTTTTCTGCCCTTGCAAGATTTATTAAATGAAAAATTTTAGGGGGGAGGGGCGGGGCTGATCCTTCAAACCTTTACACATGATCCTCCACATCAGTAGGAGCCTTGTTGTATTTTAAAGTATTAAAAGCAAACTAATTTTGTAGTATTGTGATTCCAGCATGATGTCTCATTGAGATAGTCCTGTAGAATTGGGAAGCATAGTAATCTAGAGAGCTGTTCATTTCTTGACACTTTTGCTACTGTCTGGTGTTAGATCTCTGGGCTTGAAATGTCATCTAAGGGAGTAACTTGGGGAACAGATTTGAAGAGGGGGAAAAGGATGTGCTGTTTCACTTAAGTGTTTTGATGAAGTTGGTTAAACTCTGGCTCACTTGGTTAATGTTTGTATGCATTGTTATGGCAGCACAAGCTTTGTATTACTGGGGAAGTAGGGAATGTGAGACGTAAAACCTGCCAGGGAATATTCCAGTTACACAAATGTGGAATTGGTTTTATATAGATGTTCTACCTGAAACATCATGCTGTATACATTGATCATGTTCATAATTTGAACTTTGTTTTATTAACAAAGAAGTAACCTGTGAATTCATTAAGATGCAAATATTTAACACAAAGAAAACATCCAACATAAATTTCATGTAATAATAACAACTAGGTGGAATTTATGTAAAAGCTGAGGCTTCTACTGAGGTTGCCTGTGCTGTCTCTGCAGATAGCAACAGGTGTGACAAGCAACCAGCCTTTAAAACTGGTCCAGGTACCGCAGACCACCACCTATATTCCAACTACTCAACCCACAATTGTAAGTACAACATCATAATTTAAAGTCTGCAGCAATGCTGTTCCTGGCATTAAAATTGCTCAGTGTCTCTGGGGGGTTGTCTCCGTCTGGTGTTGTATCAAGAGATGAATTCACTGGTATAGTCTCAACTTGCAGTGCAAAATGCTTTATTTTGCTGTGCAACATTCCACCCTTTCATTCCATTCATGATTGCAAGGATTCAGAAATCTTTGAGTGCAAAGGCACTGAGGGCAGGCAGAGGCCATTTCACATTACTGGTCTGTTTCATGTATATACTTGACCACAACATCAATGTAAATATATAGAATTCATTTTAAGTATCTTTTAAATATCATTTTGTCTATGGTATCCTAAAGAAATTTAGAGATTTAATTATTTCTGAGCTATGCTTGATATTCCTGTGACATCTCAGTACCTGTGAAAAAGTATATGCATTTGTCAGCAGTGTCTCTCCCATGCAGTCTTGCACATTAGCATTATGAAACAAGAAATCGCATTGGAATCAGACCTGGGTTTTTTCCATCAAAGGCTTAATCAAGGACAACCAAATTCCCTAGTGTCAGTCACAGTAGATGGGACAAAAGTGAGTTGGATTTTTGTATTTTCTACACCATATTAGCCCGTTATTTCAGCTGGTTGTGCTCTGCAGTGTCAGCTCCTGAGCTGATGCTACCCTGGTCACGGCACATGCTCTGCCTCTGTGGTGGGTTCAGCAGGGAAACCCATGTGTGGGTAACTTCATTTCTGACCCAAAATAGTACACACTGCTATAACTTATCTGACTTAACAGTGTACCTTACCCACACTGACTGAGGCCTGATGTGCTACAGAAGTTCCTCTGTGTCTCTTTCCCTGTACACACCCTCCAGCTGCAGGACACACCTGTGTGTGTTGGTGGATACGCACTCATGCACAAACAGTGCTTCACAGCCATCAGATTCCACACAAACACAGCTCTTGGTGGGGACTGACGCTTCCCACATTCCTCACAGCATTTCAGTTCCACTCGGTCTCAGCTGAGACCACTGTGCACCTTTGCAGCATTGGACCTGAGTTGCTTGGACTGAACTACCATTAAGGTTTTGTATGTGTTTTAAAATCCAATAGCAGACATCTGAGACATCAGGCTTCTTTTGTGAATAGCTGCGAGGTTGTAAGATCCTACAGTGGTTTTGTGTAATATTCAGAAAAATGGCAGTTACCCTCATCGGTTTTCTGTAACACAAAGTGTATTGAGTTATGTAGAGCAGAATTGAAAGGTGTGAAAGGTTTCCAACTTTATTTGTGCATGTTTATAACTTTGTACACATTTGCATCAGTCTTGCACAGCTACAGACACCTCTGTATTCTAATGACTGCACGTGCAATTTAAATAATTTTAAACCTTAGTGCATGTTTAATATGTATGCAAAATGTACATATGTGTAAAACTGGCAGAGGTGGAAAATTTACCTCTCAGGGAATGATCTTAACACATTTAAGGAGTCTCGCACATTCCATATTCCGATCGTGCTAAGAACTGAAACTTAATTATTTCCATGTGTGTAAGTGTGTGTATTTAAAAGGCAACTGTGGCAACCTTAATTTCCCCACGTCTAGTACTGACAGTGACTTACATAACGGCTTCTTTAGAATTCAGTTTGCACTTTGTGTCCGACTAGGAATTTCTTTCTCTGAACAACTTCCATTGTATCTTCTGGGTACCATTTCCATTGAACCTTGTAAACACATCTGAAGTCATTACAAAATGGCAGCAATCTTGAATTTATTTAGCAAATTGGTCCCATGTTTGTTTTTTATTCTTTCTGCAGTTAAAATAATGTAAAAATATGAACCCATCATCTTTGCATTCCAGGGAATGGAATGAGTAGGCTTCTGGAAGGCACAGACTCAGTCACAAAGGAGCTGTAATCCATCTCAGCAGGGATACTCAGAGTCTTTGTGGAATATCATTAAGACACTCATGTGGTTTCTTGAATCAGTGTGGGGAAACATTGGGCTTCAGTGAACTTGTATTTGTTCTTCCATGTTCTCTCTGGAATGTCACACTACCATTGGGGGATGACCTGTGCATCCCTTTCAGGTTCCTCAAAATCTCACTCCCTGTTTCTTCCACAAGATGTCGTGAACTGAAATGGAGGCATTTGTCTGATCACCAGTTGTGCATCACTGGAATTGCATTGGAACACACTTTGCAGTTTGTATGGTAGAGACGTTTCTAGACTTTCTCACCTTTTTGGAGGAAGGTTAAGATACAGACTTTAGGTTCAATAAATCCTCTTACAGATCTCCAGAGTGATGTGACCTTGACCAGATTGTTTAACATTCTTGTGCCTTTGTCTCTGCATCTGTAGAATCAATTACCACCTATAGAGATGTCCTGAAACTCCATTTGTTGAGATGTATAAATCATGATCTGTATGATGGAAGTGAAAAGTTTATTCTATATTAATATTTTTACAGGGTGTGTAAGACAGTTCCCAGTAATGCTGATGTTTTTGCTATTGATTTGTGCAGAAGTTAACTTAAGTACTTTTTTTGTTCAAATGGATGTTCTTTGTTCTCTTCTGTGTAGACTGAATGCATGGGGGAAAGTTCCTTTTGGGGAAAAAGATTTAAGTAATGTGTAACAAGAATATACTTATAAACAAGGGTATTTTTGTACTCCAGTTTGATTTGTCAGAACTTTTTCAAATGACAAAGGATTTTCTTAGCCCTTTTTCTTCTTCCCATATATTAGTTTGCAGAAAATACATAACTGGATGTAACTCTGAAACCCTCACCCTCCAAGCACAGGCAGTGTGTGCAGCCCCTATAGCACCTCCTATCCCTGTAATTCTATAGCAGTGATGAGAACACAGAAACTCTTGGCTATAGGGAAGTAATGCACTACTCTCTCCCCTGGAATGAGGTAATACTGCGGTAATAAAGGTATTAGTTCTTGCACAAAATTGGAACTTGTTCTGGATTTCCCCTGGAAAATAAATCTCTATTTCTGTGGTCATGTTTATGTGACCTTTAACATAACAATCTGTTTCTCTTGGTTTTAATCCACAGACCATTCCTGTAGTGGTAAGTCCTTCTGCTGGGACAGTGGCAATGAGAACTGGAGTTCAGTATGTTCAGACCACAATGCCAGTCCAAGTACGAAGAGTCTAACTGCTAACAAGAAGTTCATACAATTGTTGGAATAAATAAATCTAATAGAAATGTGAAAGATAAACACAGTTCTTTGGATTAACCTCAGAGGTTCAGACTTTAGCTTTGTGTACGTGTACAAAGCATTAATTACACTACATTAATGTAAAGCATTAGTGCTGGCTTAGAAAAGCTGAGGACAGGTAAGATCCATATTAAATCTATGCTTCTTTTGTAAATAATGTACAATTTGTGGATGTCATTAGAGTACCATCTCCTTTTTATATTTGTATTGACTTTAACTTATAAAGAGTGTTTGAAGTTAGGAAAGGAAGGTTAAAAACAGCCTTACCACAACCTAATGCTGAAAAGTGGTCTTGGGAAACTGCATCAAATAGTCTGAGAATCTGAACAACTTTTTGCATTTGGAGTGAAAAAAATTTCTAGACTTTGCAACTCTTGTGGAATTTCTCTGAACAACCAAGTAATGAAGGATCTCTCTTTCAGTTAACTCTATTAGGCAAATTATATGGACCTGAAATCCATAAAAATTTACATTGTTTTTCAGAATGACCAGGCTGACAACAATATTAATGTTCTTTACAGGTTAAAATTAATTTAAAATTTCATTCAGTCTAAGATCAGAAAATTTGGAAAGTTTAACAGCAGCTGGTTGTAGCAGGATTTCTGATTATGACTGAGGACAGTAAAGTTTGTTCCTATGCTTTACAGTTTTCTTATTTTTTAAAAATCCTCTCAGAGGACTTTGAACAAGAACTAGGTGTGGAGAAAAACATGGATTGGGAAACACGGGCGAAGAACTTTTGATGCTGGGCCAGAGCATGTATTATTTATATGATGGAATTTATGTTTTTATGTAAGCATGAAGCAGTACAGTATGAGAGGAAGTACCCCCTGGAGATGCTGTCTGTTACACTGAGACTGTAGTCCCATTTTGTATGTTGTGTAAAACGAAAGCAAAGCAAAGGTGATGTATGTATATGAGAAAATTAATTGTATGATATCATTCCAGTACATTCTGTTGTATATTTTAGTCATGTTGATTTCTCCCATTGTTTATATAAGAATGCGGTTTGTACAGTCTCCAGCTAGTACCCAGATTAGAGGGAAAAAAGTATTAGAAGAAACAAAAAAGCAAGAACAGAAGATTCATTAATTGCAGTTGTGTCAAAACTAGCCTAGCTGGCCTTATTTGTGAAGCATAATTGCTTTTAGCATATGGAAGTATTTTTTCACATTTTCTTTGTATAAAATTTGTATTAAACTTAAATATCTTTTTTGACAATTGTGTTTCTTTGTGACTAAGACAGGTGACACACACGATATGCTTTGGGTTTCTCCAGTTTTTCAAGAAACGTCACCTTTTTTTTATTAAACTGTTTTAGAAAAATGTTCTGTGTTCCTGGATTTCCAGTTTTGGTTCAGTCTGGAGGAATGTTCATATCTGCACAGTCTCCAGATCACAGGTAATTTCACTTACATCGGCATCTTCTGTCTCAGAAGCATGGGACCTTTGGATCCAAGCCTGTCCATTTTGATGTTGTGTGACATTCATTGGTTGGATTGGGATTGGACTGATACACATCATTGTTAGGTGTATTTGTGGGTTAGAAATGGGGCCTCTCATGGCGAGTGCAGTTTTAGCCCCTCCAGAGGGCATGAACTGGGCAAGACTTCCGTGTGTGTGTCTTAATTATAAGTTAGAAGAAACAGGGAGCTTGTGAAACATCTCAC
>WEIT01039882.1:25619-43832 GCA_013389985.1 Dryoscopus gambensis
GGAGCTTGTGAAACATCTCACTGTAAAATCTGTGAATATTATCTGAAGTTCCTGCTCCTGCATTTACCTTGTTCTGTGCATTTGTAAAGCAACCACAGTTCATATTCCCAGGGCTACTGTTTAAAGAGAACAAAACTTGAAAGCTTGAAATGATGTTTTGGTCTTCCCTGTGGAATTTGGATGCTGGAATGAGGCCTTGTGGTAGAGGAAAAAGAAAGAGATGCACAAGATGTACAAATTGTTGTATGAAACTCCACTGCTTTATGACACCTGTTCCAGCCTGTGGAGGGTTTTTTTATTAATGAGAAGGTTTTTTCTACATAAGAGTTGTTTTATTTCCTCCTCTAAAACAACAAATCCTAGTGAAGTATGTAGAAAATGTAGAAATGCCTAAAACCAGAGGTGAAGGAGCTGAGCAAGACCTGCACGTGTGTCTCTGCATGTTCCCAGCCCTTCGTATGTTCCCAAGTACAAAACTGCTGTAGATCCCCTCTTCTATCCATGACACATTCCTTGGAACAGGACATCCTGATACTCTTGCAGCACTGAGAGATGAATGTGCCATGGGGACTGGAAGGAGGTAGTAACAGCTGTGTGACAGATATGTGTTCCTGACCCTGGTGTGTCCCACCCAAAGCTCTGCTAAGAATGTCAGCAACAACACCAACAGCTTTCAAACCTTTAAACGTATTCAGAAAGCAAAATCTTCCAAGAAACTTTAAGAAAAAAAACCCAGAATCAGTGCTCAGACAATTGACTCAATTAAGTCGGGTGTTAAATTTGGAATTTCAAGGAAGATCAATTAGCTGATTGACAGGGTATTAAAAGCTGAAGTTGTGCTTCTCTAGGAATCTGCAATCCCTGGCATTTTTTCCTCTTTCAGAAGTTTATTTACCAGAAACCTTATCTTGCAAGCATTAGTCAATTCTCCACTGACTTTGTCACAAATAGGAAGTTATAGCACAAGTGAAGGAAATCATTCTTACAGCAGGGGAAACCTTGAGGAAAAAATTCTGCTCAGCAAGCCCTGAGAACAGCAATGCCTCTGCCAGAAAAGTGACATTTTGGATGGAGTTGTGCTAAGCCCAGAGAGCAGCTCTTTGCAAATGCCCCCACAGCGTCTGCTGAAAGGTGGGATTTGGTCATGCTAACGTGTCACAGCTGCTGTGGGGCTCCTGCTTTGGATTAACCTAAGATCAGATTTTCTGCTTTAGCTTGGCAGAAGATCCCCTCTCTGTTTTCTCTAAATGTTTCTCTAGTACTGTTTTCTCTAAATGGTTTTAGAGGTTAGGAGTATCCCTCAGGTTTGTGGAGCACTTGTGTAACCCCTTGAGAGGTGAGGGCTGTAGCACTTACTGCATCTCTAACACCTCCTTCCAGAGGAGCTTTGATCCTTCTGACCTTACCTGCTGCCACAGCAAGGAACCATCAGCCGTTTTCAAAGTAAGACAGTCATCCAGACCCAGAGAATTTAAATCTTTTGACAGCAAGATTACCAGGCCAGCCTTGAAATGGAGAGCACACATTCCACATCCTACCCCTAGATCCAAGAGTGGTGGGAGAGAAGGCAGGTAATCCAGTCCCCCAAAATGTAAACATGTTTTTATTTAATGCCTTTCACTCATCACAAGGTACTTTTTCCCCATCCTCAGCCCCAAGACGGCAGCATAAGGCACCGTGTAGACACATGCACAGTCCATGTACCATCTTGGTAAGGTTCAAAAACACAGCTGCAGTTCTTACCAGCAGTACCATGTGTCCTCACTACTCATGTACACAATATGATTCTCCCCAGAGGTTGTTCTGAAGAAATGAACTATTAATTTAGAGAACAGTAAGACTTTCCCCACCCCCCACCCCCCAAAAGCCAGATGAAAAACACAGGTACAGAGCTTAATACCAGAGTAATGAGATTAGTTCATAAATTAAAAAAATACAAAAAAAAAAAAAAAAAAAAAAAAAAAAAAAACAAAAACCAGAACAAAACAAAAAAAAAATCAACAGTTTCACTCCTATTTTCAGAAGGTCCCGTGTGACATGATGGATTGTGCAGAGACTCCTTGCTGTGTCCTCTTCCCCTTTCAAAACCAAGAATGCTGACAGGGAGACCCAGACTTGTAGCACTGGCCTTGCTGATGGCAAAAAGGCCATTACAGCTCTGTGCCTCCACCTTAGCCAGCAACTGCAGCATCCCAGTGACTGATCAGGAGGACTTTCCTCTGTCCAAAGGAAGGAGGACTTGAGACAATATTCTTTGGCTGCAAGTTCTTAAAGGCTTCCACTGAAAGGGTTCTCCTTCAAAAAAAAGAAAAACTGCAGTTGCTGTGGGATTTTTTTTTACTAAGAAAATGTTGAGGAATAGGTGGAACCGATGTAAGAGTCTGAGTGAAGCCCTCCCAGTGCTAAGATGTTGGGATCTGCTACAAATATTCAAGTTCCAAGGCGTGCCGAAGAGCTTCCAGGTCAGCATGACATGAGATTCTCCAGAAGGGCATGTTGTGCTAGAGTGAAACCAAAAGAGTGGAATTTTTTTTCTGTTTTCATATAATACTGAGATCCAAACAACTTTCTTAGTTTATACCCTGAGGAACCGAGTTTTGTACTTGGCCACCAGGCTGTCACAGTGCCAGAGGCAAGGAGGCTCATCTTAGGGGAGGGAGGAGGGAGGGAGGGAGGAAGAGATGAAGTGGGAAGTGTCTCTTTGTTCATCTGTCTCTCCTACACAGACAGGAAGACACATCCTCCTCCACAATTTAGGAGTATCCCGCTTCACAGGTGATGGAGGATGTGGGCTGGATACTAAACTTTTTTAGTATGCTCCTATTCCTCTCCCCTCCCCTCCCCCCAATCTATCTATTGTAAAAGAAGTTATTAAAATTTATAAAAATGTAAATAAAGGGATTAAATGCCACAATCAAAATGCTTTCGAACAATTCACCTTCCCAATTAACTGGAACAGTAGGTCATACTGTGTTTTCTGTAAATGTGGGAACGGGTATTATTGCTCAGATCAATTATTCATGTAATGGAACAATGTTGCCTTAGGGGAAGGTGCAATAGGGTTATAAAACAGTCTGTCCCCAAAAAACTGTCCTAACTCCCATTTATGGGAGACTATCTTAAATTAATTCTTCTGCCTCCCTGTTTTTGAAATTGTATTTGCTGTGATAAATCTGAGGCCATGTACACACATGTCCAAGTTTTAACCAGCCTGTTCCACTTGAAATCTGAGCCTCTGGATAAAATCTGGAAGGTCAATTACCTGTGACCTACTCTATCTTCTTTATACTATCCTGATCATTCTCCTAGAAGCTGTGAATGTACTGCAGAAAAACAAGACTTGCATCTGAAAGAGGACAAAGCATCAACTTTTTAACTGCTGTGAAACAAGTGCAGTTCAATTTCACTGGGGACCTGGAATGTTACCTGTAATCAGAGTGCCCTGAAAGCATCCCTGAACAGCAGAGTTCCTTAGCAATAGCTGTGATCCCCGTGGTTGCTTGCACAAAGAGAAGCTCAAAATAATTAGAACATGCTCTTAGATCTTAAATACAACTTTTCTTGGTGTGTTCTGGTGAGCCTGGGGTTTGCACTGGATCTGTTTCTTCTCCAAGACTGTTAAAGCAGGTAAAGAGACAGCTCCTTTCTGCACTGTGATTTTGTAACATTTGGGACTGTGATTTTCTTTGCCTTCTCCAAAAATGCCAGTCTCTACACAGTCAGTGGTATGTATGTAGTAATAAATGTACAGAAAGCCTCAACTGACAGCACTTAGTCCCTTACAGCATGGGCATAACACTTCTAAGAGTCTTTTATCACTGCAGGAATTCACCTGTAACCACGCTGCTTCTGCATAAACAGCTTCAACAAAGCTTCAGAGAACATACACTTCCTAGATAGATTCTGATGAAGGGAGATGTTCCTTTTCCAATTGTACCTACCTGTGTACAAAAAATGGCAGTGGTTCCAGATGTTTACATTACAGAGTATCTATTTACACTCCTCTAACCTTTAAATACAACTAAAGCTTCTCTCTGGTATGTTGCCTGTTGCCTACCAGTAAACACACGTTTCCTTCGAGCTGTTTATCAGTGTGTGCAGAGACAGCAAGCAAACCCAGACAGCTGAAGTGACTAAAATCCACTGTTCTGCAATTTCACTTTACAGGGAAAAGTTATTTCCTTCTCCCTCCCCCAGTTTCTATTAAACGCCTTCCATTAAATTATCTGTTTTTCTTTCTTAAACCAGAAGAAGACTTGGCCTCCCAGCCACTCCTGTTGTTCAGCAGTTAGAGATTTATCACTCATCAGACAGGTGAGGAAAAATGACCCATGAAACTGGAGATGTTATCAGTGCTGTCAGCAAAACAGCAAAAGGCTCTCTGCCTGTCCCCTCCCTTTTTTGTTTTCTCTGTATAAAGCTTAGGTGTGTAGAAGGTTTGATTAATGATTGTCATCAATCAAAGGAGGCAACAGCCCAGCAAAGAATGTGCTCTACTAATGGCTGAGCTGCTTAGGCCAGGAGACACGAGCAGGAGGCTCTTGAAATCCCAGCAGAGGAGACTGCTGAACCTCCCCACCTCGCCGTGCGGGCTGAGAGCCCCTGCAGCCTTTGATGCAGTCCTGTTCACTGACCCACTGCCTCTAAGTGCGGCACTGAGCTGCCACAAGCAGCAGGCTATTGTCACTTCAGCCCCAGTCATGCCTTTTGCACTCTTCCTGACAGCTCCTTAACCCTTCATGAGCTACAAAACCGTCTGCAGTTTCAGGTAGTTTTCTGAGGTGGGTGCAGATAGTGTTGCTTCCATTGACCAGGAAAAATACACTGTAAGAAAATAGGGTTTCTTCTGCTATTCTAGGGATAGAACATGTGCCCCCCACCTTATTTGCTGGGATCCCTTTGTTCCTGGGCTTGTACAACCAAAGAGCTCAAATTTGCTTGGAAAGCTTTTGCAGGATCTTCAGTCAGAATGAGATACCAAGTCCTCCAGCACGAGGTTCAGCTGTGTAAGCTGAATTCCTGTGGTATAATATATTCAACATCACCTGAACTACACCAGTCACTTGTGTACCAGTTAAAAATTAACAGGTTTGCTGTAGATGGAGCTCATTCAGCCAATTCCTGCATCTCAACTCATGTGCAATGCTCCTGGAGCAAATGCAGCTCTATTGCATTTCTCCAGTCACATCAAGAGCACAAGACCCAGGATGCACAAAGACATCTTGCAAATAATGTCTGCCATCAACAAATTGTGTTCCTGGCCCTGTAAAGCCAAGTAAATGGAGGTTCCAGGCAGGTTTCTGCTCTAAAGTTTAGGAAATGAAAACTTTGGCTGTTCCAATTCTCATTATTCCTGACCACACAGCTTTTGCAGTTTCTGTTCTTTGTATTCAGTACAACTTTCTAATTTCATTTTGCTTGTGAAATTAATCACATTGATCCATAAGTCATTGATAAAGGCAGCAACTCTGTACAAGCCCCTTTGGTATTGGCTATAATGAAGTTACACTCCATGATCTCAATGAGTCATAAATATAAACATATGTATGGATATAGGCATATTCTAGTAATAATTCAAAATTAATTCCAACAATTTAGAATCTACAAAAGCAACACGTGTAGATCAGAAATTCACTCTGCCTGCTCATCTGAGATCACACACTGGAATTTCCCTTTTCATGTCTTTATAGCCATCTTTATTAAGCAAGAATGATTCCAGGAACATGTGACACAGCAACTACCTGAAATATTGTACCAGCTGCCAAAGTGGGGGAGATTTACAGTATGGAATTTCTGACAAGGTGATTGTTGAATATTTAGCATATTAAGAAATGAGACAAATTGTAAACTGCTTCAAATGGAGGGACCTTCATTAAATGCTTAAATAAAGAAAGGGTCATTGCAATCAAAACTTGGAAGATTCCAGCATGCCATCCACAAACTGTACCTTTTTTGCTCCCTGTTCCTCTTCAACACCATCTCCTATTACAATGTACACGGCTTTCCTTCCAAACCTCTGCATTATTCTTTCAAAACAGCTCTCTTTCCCTAAGCAACACAAGAGAAGATACATTTTTTTATCTGGACACACACCACAGGCAGAGCTAATACTCAGGTAGGGACCTGCAGTTATAACCTAACTGAACTGGCTGCAACATTCTTTGCTTTCTTTTCAAATTGGAACCAAACTGGATGTTCTTCTGAGGCGGATCCTCTCCATCTCATGACAGTTACTAGCACTTGTTTTGTCAGCCAAGGACTTCCAAGTGCTGCCACTTTTCTGTGAACTTAGTGACTGTGATGCCCTGCTCAGGCCACCAGCTGGCAGACTGATGTGACACTCATGGCATTCAGTTTCCAGAGCCCTCTTCTGTTCATTCTGGTTGCAGTAAAAACATGAAAATGCAATCCTCAGAGGTTCAAACACACCAGAAAGAACAGAATACAAAAAAGCTCCAAGCCAACCCTATCAGTACCTATTGCTCACAAAGCTTCACAAAGCTCATTCAGCACACTCAACCCCTCTGCAAGACTAAGAGGATCCAAACAGTGTTTCTGTAAGAGGTCCAACCAGACCTTCCTTCCAGCTGGGTGCAGCTGGACATCCCATGTGCAGTCAGTGCTCCATAGGGTGGATATAGATCTCTATATCGGGCTCACTCCCCCATGGAGACACTTAAGAAGTGTTTTTAATTTTTTTTTTCCCCTCCAGTCTGTACTAGTTTAAGTGTGGGAGTCAGGATGTGAATTAGACATCCGTAAGTACAGAGATAAAAAATAAAGCTCAGTCATTGCTTGTTACAATCAGGTTGGATGTCTGTGCCTGACTTAGGGACAAAACTTCAGCCTGTCTTAGGTGAGGCCCCAGTTTGCTCTTACCTGTTTTTGTTGCACTGTAAATGTTTTCAATGGGGAAGACAGTACCCAGTCCATAGAGAAGCACTTTAGCCAGAGCTGGTATAAGCTGAGTTGTGGTGACCAACACATTCACACAGTTGGGCCTAGAAAACAGAAGTTATTAGAAATCTGTGTTTCTCTCTTTCACCCTGGACTGAAAGATGGTAGGAAGCAAACCTTTCCTGCCACTGGAAGTTCCTGAGCTGGGGGGATTTTGCAGCCAGAGGAAGATAATGTGAGTACCAGAGATGTCTTTTGATCAGCTCAGTAGAATGAAAAAAACATGAACCAAACTAGCAGCAGTGATGCAGCGTTACTGCAAACTTGCCAGGATCTGTTTGGTGGGAATTTAAATACAATGTAGTAAGGTCCATGAAGGGTTCTGTGAGTGTTCAGGGACAGAAGGGCTCCTTCCTCCCCCTCTTCTTTTGTAAACCTGCTCACATGAAAATGGTGCCATGGATGAGGGAGCCAGGGAAAGGCAAGGAAAGGACTGTTGTGCTTTTGCTCAGTTCATCGTCCCAAGCTCACCCCAAACCTTGATAATTCACCCTGGCAAACATGTGCAGACTGGCCTCCCACAGGCTTGGCCAGCAAAGTCCTGTAAATGTGTCTCGATTTGTTTAGAGGGGGAACACAAGGAAAGCAAAGGAGCTCCTGGATCAAACCCACAGGCAATTCTTTGAGCTATTCTTACCGGGAATGTATCAAATTCAGCGCCTTCAGAGCATGTGTGAGCCAGAGATCAGTCAGCGCTTCCAGTTCTGCTCTCAACTGCAGCCAGGTTTCCCTCTTAGGAGCTCCTATTAAACCTGCAACCAGGGAAAATGTCTTTGCAGAAGCACAGAAAGGGAATTGCATGGCTTTGTAAGCACAATGCTGAAGGGCACCTGCCTGTGTTCTGAACTCTCCCACTGCCCCTCTCTTGGCCCTGGTGCCACTGCCTCCCTTTGTCACTGCCACGTCACTCCAAGGCTCTGCCTTGAGGTCCGTGAAGCCCAACAGCAGCACAATCCTCTGCTACTGCAGCTCAGCTTCCTTCCCCTCTGGTGAAATGGTTCCATCAAGCACACACTGAGGGACCTCCTCGGAACACCTTTCTTGGAGTGAGCATAACGCTTGCATGGGAAGTGGGCAAGAGGATGGAAGAGCTGTGTAAAGTGGGCAGTGGGCTGGGCAGAGAGACACCTGAGGCCAGGATGGTTTTGTTTCTCCTGAAAAGCCATGTCCCATTTCCAGTGCATGCAAGGTAGACTTGTCCTCCAACCAATAAATAAGTCATGGTGATACTTTGAGTTTTGCTTCTTTTTCTAGTCAGAGGGAAACCTGCACTCATGTCCTGAAAAGGAAGCTGAGAGTCTCTTGGAAGAACTGTCTGGAACTAGGTGAGATGAAGGAACCCAGGGAACCACAATATCTGGTGGTATTGTTTTGGGGGAGTTAAAAACAAGTAGTTATAATACAAGAAAGCCTTCAGACAGAGATCAGACACTTGGTGTAGGAAAAAAAAGAGCATATTTAGTTTTGAACTCTTTGCTTGCCTGGTAAACATTCTGGAAAATGGGAGAGGGTTGCTTTCCTGCCAAATAAATTAGAAAATAAAGCCCCACACTTGGACTTGAGTCTTTTTCAAACCACTAAACCAGGTACTTTAGTGTGACTCCTGCAAATCCTGTACAGAACCACATTTCAGGGTGACTGCGGAGGCACTTGCTCAGCTCACTGTGAAACACCCGTATCATGAGGCTCCCTACACCTCCTCCAGACATGTCCCTAGAGGGTCTCCCGGTTTTGGGAAGATGAAAGGCCTGCTGGCTGCCTGGCCACTGGCACTTACCCCCCACATTGTTTTTGTAGGTGTTGTACATCTCTTTCACCCGGCGGTAGCGGAACGCCAATTTCCTCATCCAGTCAACTCCCCCGTGAACACCCGAGCCCAGACACAGGTTTGCACTGGCAGTGGAACTGTGGAAGCCATCCGCAGAGAAGTTATACGTGCTGGGAGAGGGAAGAGGGAAGGGGAGAGGTCAGTGTAATTACAGCCTGCACAGTGCCAGCAGGGAGGGGAAACGATTGAGAAGAAATGTGGGGACAAGTGGCAGCAGAGACACACACTGGACACGCTGTACAGAACAAAGTTCATCTTTAGCGCAATTACCAGCACAGATCTAACATATGTTTTGTTCCTGCATCAATTTCTCACAATAATCAATCATAAAACCACAAATTGCAAAGCTCTGTATGAATTCTGCACATTTCATTCTTGTCCCTTTACCATGACTCTACAGGCAACGCTTTGGGAAAAGTAGATGGAATTGTACAGAAGTAGTTTCTATGAACATGATGCCCCAACTTAGACAGGTAATGGTAATGTTTGCTGCAGTTTGGGTACAAGTTTCAACAAGAATCTGGCACAGCGAAGTCCAACTCATTACTACTAAGCCCATTCACTACCGATTGGGCAGTGGGAAAACTTTTGGTCTGGTTTTGAAGCATTTTGGCCACATCTGTGACAACTGTCTGGTCAAATCATATCAGAAACTGGTGGGGTTTGACTGGAGTTCAACCTAATTTAGATGTATTTCCCAGAATGGTTCAAAGTTTAGCATAGCCAGGGGCCTGACAGAAGGCACAGGCACAATAATGTGAGAAAGAGGACTGTACTTGTGTGTGCTTGACAAATGCAGACAGCACGGAGGGGAGAGAGTGCAGGTTTGAGAATAACTGACCAGCCCCCTACTACTTCCAAATGGCTGGGGGCTGCCTGTCCTGCAGCTTCCCGCTTGGGAGACCTCATACCTGAGATCTTGGCCATTATCATCTGATGATACATCATCTATGTGGATCTGGTCACAGTCCTGAGAGGTGGATAAAGAAAATACAGTGGTGAGTAGATGTTCTGGGAAAAAAAATTGAAATAATATAACACAAAATTACTTTAAGTGTAATATTAAGGAGATAAAATCTTACATATTGCTAGTACTGTAGTCTAGCCAGTTAATTGTTAGCAACAAGTACCACATAGCACTTGCACAAAATATGAACAGACAGAGAGTGTGTGTGTGAGATCCGCTGTTATCTAAGGGCACAACAGCTCTTGAATAACACAGTGAGTGGAACTCCTTCCTGTGCAGACAGGAGGGAGAGAGATGCTTGTGTTTTAGCCAGGAAAGCTGTGTTTTTTCTGCTCTGTATGCATGATAAGGCAGAGACTTGGCAGCCTTTCCCCCTGTGAGAATACTGCTTTGGACAGGAGGTGTATGCCCACATAATTACAGGCGGAGAAGATCTGTCCCAAAGAGATTTCCAGAGACGCCTGTCCTGCCGGTGTTTTCCCAGTTTGTTCTGAGGGGGTTGAGCTTCCTTTGATGTGCAGGGAAGCTGGGCTGAAGCACTGAAGGCAACACTCTTTCACTGCCCCAGCCACAGACAGAGCTGAGGAATAACGTGTGTCAGTAATGAGGAAATCTGTGCACAGGAAATTTAACCAGAATATATACTTGGAGCTCAGCCTGCATGAAGTATGTGCTCTAGATCTTATCTTCCAAAATACTTCATTGTTCGAATGGTGGAGGCCTGCCTCAAAAATGTGAGAAATGTTATTCCCTTGGTTTCTTTCCCAGTCTCAGCATTAAGATTAGAAAGAGAAAAATTGGGAAGCTTTCCCCACAACCTTAACTCTCCTTTATCCATGAGCCTTACAGGTGAGAACAGAACAGAAAGCCTGCAAGCTGATGAACACCATCTTTTGCTTTGGTTGATTTTTCAACAGAGTTTGAAAGCTGTGACACTGGGCCACAGGAGACTCTGAAATCAGAACAACTGCAGCTAGCCAAGGTGCAGTAATTCTTCACCACTTCAGTGTTCTGTAAACCACAGAATTTGTTCTACCTTCCTTACACAATTATGAGTTTGATGAATTACTTTTAACTAGCCCCATTCAAAAAATGAAAAAAAAAAATCCCCAAACAAGTAACGAAACTTGTTGTCAGTGGCAGAACATGACAGATAGTTCTTGTCCATATTAATGAGATGTGCTGCAGTGTTTTAGATAATTCTCAAAACGACACAGAATTGCATCTTGTTATCAACCCATCACTGGAGTGTATATTGCTGTATCTAACTGCAGCCAAGCAGCTGAAGAGCAGATCTCTGCTGGCACCTCTCTCTCCTCCAACCCCAGCACTTCTTAAGCCTCCCTCCCAGTAGCTGTTGTGAACCACGCTGGGGGAGTTCTGATGCAGCCCACTCCACTCCAGCTGTATGATGCGGGGCATTAAGTCAGGGGAAAGGCATTTGTGGAGGGATCTGTTTTTCTCATTTGTGAATGGATTGTTCTGTACACTGAAGTGTGACAACAGTAGCTATCACATTTCTAACTTAATAAAATACCCTGACACTGGGTGAGACGCTACCTCATAGCGCCGGCTGCGCCTCTCGTGTTACGGGGAACTCGGGGAGCTGGCTGCAGCCACGGCGTGCACCACGTTCTACCACTGGCTCACCAGACTAATTTTTCATTCTTGCAGAATTTCCTTGAAATCTCAGTGAGCGGGGAATCAAAGCAGGGTATCTCGGCTGCTGAAAAGGAGGAGGTTGTTCGAATGGCAGGAAGGCTGTGATGGGGACACGGCCCAGGTTTCACATCTGCTGATGTTTAAGCTGATACTCTGGGATCTCAGGGTGGTTTAAGCTGATACTCTGGGATCTCAGGGTGGATGACGTGTGGCACACACAGCCTATACCTCAGTCAAATGGGTAAGACCTCAGTCAGCCCTCGCAGCTCTGGGCACTGATCTGCTTGTACTCTTGGGCTGTTTCTGGGTGCTACACAACCTGCCTCCAGGTGGGACCAGCCATTTAAAGGGACCTGAGCTGTTTTAAATGGCACTGCTGGCTTGGAGAAAGCCTCTGCTGCCTCCTTGTGAAATACAGGGCTCCTGAGGAGCTCCTTCTGTTTATCCCTCAGATTCCCTCTGAATATTCTCAAGCTATGTCTCGTGCAGGTATGAAAACAACTTACAAATGCACACATGGTCTGTTTGTGGATCAGGACTGTGCTAGAGAGTTTTAAACATCTCATGGATTCACTGATCAGTGGAGCTTGCATCCCTCATTAGGTGAGGGTTAACAGCTCCCAGAACACAAAAACTCCAGGGAAGGCTTTGAAAGGCAGCAACTTGTAAACACACTAATCCCCTTGTTTGTTAATTCCTCATCCCCTTGGCAGTCCTCCTGTCCTTAATATCTGTTTTCCAGGGAGCCAGACAATAATATCTCCAGAGGGATTGGGGGTGGAAGATGCTATTCTTTAGCCACCACTGTACTGTGAACAAAAGGCATCTGGGAAAAAAAGCACAACCCTGGAAAGCCCAGAGTTTGTGTTTTAACTTCACTGTGATTTGTAACCTTGGGTAAGTTATTTTCTCCTCGATTTCCCAAAAGAGGAGCAGAGAGGGAGAATACCTCCCTGTCAGGTGAATATTTGCTGATATATTCTGCAGCATGATCAGAGCCCTTTGTGCACAACACCTTGCACGGCTCACACTTGCAGACTGTAGGGAATTCATCTGCCCGTAAGACTTAACTTGCTGACAGAGAATCCCTTTCTGTAATAAGACTGAAATTTTTCAGTAGGAGTCTAAGACTTCTCCAGTTGCCCACCTGCCCTGGGGACCAGTGATCAGCCTCCTCCCATACAACTACCCTGAGGTTTGGGGTGAATCAGCTGGAACCTGGCCTGTCTACTGGACTGCAGCACTAAGAGAGGATGGGTAGAAGCAGGATGGATCTGGACAGATCCATCTGAATGGATCTTTTGGTTCACCTTTGCACTCATCCATGATTTCCACTCCCAAGCATAGCCAAAATGCATTCAGGAAACAATTACCTGAACCCCTTCTGGGTAGATCCTAAGAAAAGATAAAACCCTGGCTAACCAGAGTTTCAGAATCTTTTTATATTTTTTTTGACAGAAAGAAAGGAGCATTGCAGTTCAGAAATGTTTTGCTGTGTTTAGCATCATCTGGTAAGAGAACTCTTGCTTTGGTTTTGAATGGGCAGCTCTCCCACTGCTGTCTCAGCTGCAGCTTCTCAAACTCTGCCCCAGCACAAAAGATGGTCAGAAATGGTTTCTGCCCTGTGCAGTTTTAGCTCATTTTGTCCTGTACAGGCCAGCACTGCACCACATGATGGTGCTAATGTATATGGTAATGCCTGTGGGTCTACAACTGAATCTGTTTCTGTGCTGTTTTTTACTGATTCTTTTTTTTCATTTTTAAGGATGTCGTTCACTGCATTTTTTTAAGCAGAGTACTCAGTGATGTATGATCCTTAAATACCACTCTGTGAACACACAAAGGTGACTTTATTTATCATCCTAAATGAAGGAGTAGGGTGGGTAACTCTGGATGACTCTGTTGCTGCAAATTCTTCCAAACTGACATGGCTTTTTGGAAAGTAAAATTCCGTAAGGCACATTTACTTTCCTTGAATTCTCCGTCATCCCTCAATTTTCATTGAAAAAGCTCAGCTAAAACCAAACCACCAGTGCCCAGACCTGTTACTGACTGACAAATGTACACAATTTGACGAAGGCCAGACAATTTGCCGCTTCATTTGAAGTTTTAGAGCAGTAAGTGAAAAAAGGAGAAAACTTATTTTAAAACTGGTAATTCTTGCAAAAGTCTAGAAAGGCAGAGGGGTTTTGGAGGGTCACTTTGTGCAGGACATGGAGCTTTGCTGCCTCAGTTATTGAGATCTGATGGGTGAAAGGTGATGGTTCTGTAGTAAACATTATCACTACTGAAACAGTGCCCTGGGCTCTGGGCTCCCAAAGAGGAGCTCTGTTGTTTTTTGTTTTCCCCTAAGAGAAAGATTTTTTACTTTGTACTTTCCCTGCCCTCATCACAAACTCCCTTTCTGAAAAAAGTTGAAAGAGGAAAAATCTGTCAGTTCAGGTGCTTGTCTTTGAAAGGAAATAAAAATTCTCAGCAAGTGAAACCTCAAGACTGCAAGGAGCCAGGTGGCAGGAAAGGTTGTACCTCCCCTAACACAGGGGACCACAGTGCAATTAAGCAGTGAAGGAACCAGAAATTCCCGCTGAACTCCTCAGGCACAGAAAAAGTTCTCTCCTTTCATCTGGCACAGAAACAAATTCTTCCGTTTTCAAGTGAAGGGGAAAAAAAAAAAAAAAGCCCACAGAAGTCTGCCCGGCGATGCCAGGTTTTTTTTTTTTTCTGAATGCCTCCAGGCAGCGTTTTGATTCCAAGGTGCCCACAGCACAAATCCCACCTTGCTCACTCTGGGCATGATCCATTCAGACTCTGTGTTCTGACTGCAAATGCCAACAGATTTTCATCACTGCTGTACAGCTGTTTCTCAGCTGCTCACAGCATTCTGCCAGCATCACTTTGCCTGCATTTTACCACATACTCTAAAGGATTTTTGCTTTGTGTAAGAGAAAGTCAGGTCTAACCATGTCACCAGCAGGAAAAATTTCTTCCTCTTGGTCTGTTACATTGAAACTCCCACAGTTTCATCCTGCACTATTCCTGAGCTTGAGCAGACCTCCCGCTCTGTCTGTGTGTGCACCAGAGCTTCCTCAAGAACAGAGAACATTTTCAAAACCTCTGCTTTGCCTCATAGCTAATTGCTGCCTGCCCCCATAGGGTCGATGCTAATTTAGCTTAATAAAATTACTGAATAGCAAATTTCAGGAGAAGCAGCAGCAATGTCCTCATTATTACATCTAGTAAACCTGCAAGAGGCCATCATTGTTAATTGTGTATTTAGAAAGAAATTCCTGAACAGAATGGAGCTGTCAAAGGGATGCTTCCAATAAGCCACCTACGGTCCATTTCTCTGGGGTCAAAAATAAAAAGTTTCTTGGCCAAAACCCCCTGTGCAGACCACATGCAAATGATTACAGAGAAAGATGTTAAATAAAATAAGCAGTTACATACCTCCAGGTCATTAAAGAACAGATGTGTATCTGCAAGGTTGAAGATCATTTCTTCCATCATGAGACCTATCCGCACAGACGTGGTGGTGTCCTGTTGGGGGGAAAATCAGGGTTTTTCCATTCACTTTGATTTCCTTTTTTAGGGATAGGTGTGTGGGGTGGGAGACCTTAGACCAAACACAGGATCTACACATTCCTATTTCTTAAGACACATTTTTAAAGTAATTTTACTTCCCAAGTACATTTAACATTAACATGATTTTCCCATCCTTTCTTCTGCTCTCCTAGATAAACAAATTCTGTTCTTTGAAGGATGCCTGTGACTCCTCCTGACCACTAACAGCCCACACACTTCAGATGATATAAAGATCCTTTAAACACCTGAAACTATGTAAGAATTGCTTCAGTAGGTTAGACAAAAAATTGATTTCCAGTAACACATCAGTGAATAGTTTAGGGATAGTTACCAGCAACAGGGCACGCAGAGGGTGATTCTTTCCTGACTTGTCCTTCAACCAGCAATTCCATTCCCACTGCAGCTGCCTACTTATTCACCAACATCAGCAGAGTTAAAACAGCCCCATTCTACCATGGAAACCCAATTGTAACAAGACAAAATCTTCATCTAAGTATTGCTGCTCAGGACAGCAGGCTTGCAGAGCCTCAACTGCAGCCCCAATGGCAGTTACACCCAAATAACTACACTGCTTAAAAAAACCAAATAAAATTTTAAAAAATTTTTAAAAAGAAAAGAAAAAAAAAAGGCAAGATAAGACACAGCACATGAAAATTCAAACTGCTTCCTGAAAGGGAAGGACATGAGGCAGAAGCTCTGGCTGCCTGCAGCATTTTTAAACCACGCTTTTTAAACAACTGAATGTGAAAATGCATATGCTGGCAGCTGTAAAGTATCTTCTACACCTTCTTAAGCACATGTGAACTTCCTCACACCCAGATCCTGCTCCTGCCAGCATCAGTGACAAAACCTTTAGTGAATTCCCCTGGAGAAGGACGATGCTACCCGCAGCTCTACTTAAGTGTGCTTGGTGAATTCATTCTAGAAAATTAATGTTATCCCAGCTGAGACACTACACTGGCCTGTGAAAGGGCTGTCACTTCACTGCCTCACCAAGTCAGCAAGTCAACCATCCCTTCTGCCCCCAAACAAGTGAAACAAACTTCTTCCTAAATCCATAGCAAGAGCACAGAAACACACTGATGCAAAGTTATGAGCAGTACATTTTCTTATTCATTAAATACTTCAAAAACACGAGCAAAAATAATCTGTATTTAATTTGATAAACAGTCATAGCTCAAAAGCATTGTGCCTGTTCAAACTGAACAACAACAGACAACTTGGAAAAAGCCATATTCCCACAACAAATTTTTTCTGTTGTTGCTAATTCATCTTCAATAGGTCAGGGATCTCTCATCTTGATACATAAATCTGCCTTGCTTTAGCATGGTGTGTGATCCAAAGGAGGGAAACCACCCACTTAAACATAGCCTCTACTCTAATTTTCTGCAGGTTTCTGTGGAGTCCTGTTATTGTATGACAGGACAGCAATGAACTGACTGAGGAGCTCTAAGAGGGAGCACAATGTCGGGAGGGTGAGTACATTTCAATCAACCTTGTGGCAGACGCTGTTTGACATGGATGGTGTACTACACACTAAGCTAATTATTACGCATTCTTAGTGAAGTTCTCTTTAATTAGAGCAGAATGGCTGTGGTTTTAGCCATGTGTGTGACTCACAAGCACTGTGCCCATTACAGAGAAGCTCTGTCACTCACGTTTGAACACGCTTGTTGCTGTTCCAGAAACAAGGGCACTGTCTCTGGGCAGAAAGTAAAAACTTCAACAGACTTGCCTTGAACATGCCTCTCATTTTACGCCCCAAACCTGCTCCCCTGATGAGGCACAGGGACACAGGCCTAATCAGGGCATTTGACTGTGGCCCCATAGGAACAGCACTGAATCAAATTTTACTACCCAGGTGTAGTTACACAGGGGAACTGTTTTGAAGAAAATATGCTGCTAGGAAGAAATTATTTTGTAAAATAGTTTTTAATGAAGCAATTTATTTTTATACATTTCAAGGATCATTAGCCTTTAAAACTCTTTCAGGAAATCTCATTGGTTGCTATCTGTCATTTATCCTCTAAGTTTCGTTTTAGCCTTATTGGTATTAATCACTAATGGGGAGTAGGAAACATTTCCACAGTGTATGAAGTTACCTTCTCTTTAACTAAACAATATGGAAACCAAACTGTAGATGAGAGCGGGGGGAAAAAAGTCTTTCTCTTGAGATACAGAATATGATGGAATGAAAACAAAACAGAAAAATGCACTTTACCACCCAGAGGGGAAGTCGTTTCGGGAAATGATTTGGCATCACTGCTTCCACAGTATGGACATTTCCTCCACAGCAAGGCACACGTCCAAGTCCTAAAGGGGCTGATAAAGTTATAAGGCCAACCAGCACTCCCAGTATGTCAGAGGTGTCTAGAGGCACAAGGCCAGGGTTCCTCCAGCAGTTCTTTATTTGTATTACTGTAGCATCTAGAAGCACCTAGTGCCAGACTTGAACCCCTCCAGAGTGCCAGAGGCTGTACCTACCCCAAGGAAAGACACAGGTGTCAATTCAAGTATGAATAAACAGGAAAATCCAGAAAAGCACCAAAATGAGATCAGTATATCCAAGTTTTCTGTACAGTGTGTAAATAATGTGAAAGAGGATTATGAAATTTGTTTGTTGATGGAGTGCTCTTCCTAGGCACAGAAATCCCGTGCCACTAGAGGACATCTCTGTGCTGCCAGTGGTGCCTGTGCTGGAGCAGTGTGAGCTCAGCAGAGCAATGTAAAGTTACCAGTGATCCCTGCTAGAACGTCCTTCTGTAGGAAGAGCATGCCCAGGAGCCCTGGGAACAAACTTCCTGACTAGGAGAGCCAGCCAATGTTCCCTGATGCATGTGAAGCCCAAGGACCACAGACAGCTTGAAATCAAATCTCCTCCAGGAATTACTTTTTACAGCGAAAACAGATTAATCTAAAAACTCAACCGTCAGTGCTTGTTTAGTAACTTTAGAAGAGCGAGGTCCTCCCTCCGCTAATCTACGAGTCACGCGTTCACAAACAAGGACAATGCGAGGCAGGGGTGGAAAACAGGCAATAAACTCTTTTTGTAAATAGCACTTCCAGCAGCACAGTGTATCCCCACATGCCTCACCTCTGCCATGCTCCACTGGTGGAGTTTCCTTCAGGGTCAAAATTAAACAGCCCCACAAATTACTTTTAGTGCAAACCTCTGGTGCTCAGACCAAGCATTCCTGATCCTCCTATCCTCTTCCCA
>WEIT01039882.1:45908-83680 GCA_013389985.1 Dryoscopus gambensis
AATAAATCAAAGATACAAATACCAGGGCCACATGTTTGAACAAAAAAAAAGTCTGTAAGAATAATCATCCTTTCGTTGTAACATTTTATACCTTGATCAAAATTTGAGACATGAACAAAACTTTCCCACAATAATGGGAAATTACCCATGTGTGTGAGTTCTAGTTCAAGTAAATCTACGTATTTGTCAGGAAGAAACCACATTTCACTCTTTAACTAACTACACCTAAGTAGCTTAGCTTGCAATTTTATCTCTTTAATAACACAGGCTGCAGCCAGACTGAGCCTCTCAGAGCTTTCTTAGTGAGAGTGGGTATTTGTGAGAAAAGTTGTTTTAAGTAACAAAAGTAGTTTAGGAGCTAAAAGCCATTTTCAGAAGTGATTTACTTAAGGGACTACACTTCAGGCTTTTTTGAAAAGGATCTTCCCTTTTCAAATAGAACCTCTCAGTTTTTCAGGGTCCAAACTTTTCCCCACCAAAATAAAGGCACTGTTTACCTAAACATTGATACATCCAGGTATTTTAGACAATCTACTGAATTTAAATGAATAATGTCAACAGACAGCACAGTGTAATCCTGTGAGAAGTCCATGATAGATGGAGAGAAAATATAACTGAATCCCTTTTCTTCAGATAACTTTTCATATCCATCCTTACTGTGATTTAAGGGGTACTTCAAAGTATTCTTACTGTTTCCTGAAGGGCTCCTTTTGCTGTCAGGTATCTGTTCACATAGGGTTGGAAATTATTCCAATAAGCAAATGGGCACACAGGTCACTAAATCCTCACATTTAAGGGCACGTAGAGGTTGAAAAGGCTCTCCTCCCTCTCCAAAGGAACTATGCTTAGGGACAGGCAGCAATGACCACACTGATTTATCCAGTGTCTGAACCCATCAAGTCTGAAGTGGATTCTGGTCCTGTGGGAATACTGTACTTAAATACAGGTTAAAAGCTGGGTCACGATGCTTGAGGATACATGGGAATTATTTTTATTTAGTAATACAAAAGGTTCATGACCAAAAACCTACAAATAATTTCTTTTTACTATACATGGCATGCATTTCAGACGAGGGAGTGGAATTTAAACCAAATTAATCTTCATTTTCTTCCCCTCAGTACAGGAAAGTCACTGTATTTCTATATGAAAGCTCCTCATAGCCCTGTGAAAAATACAAAACTTCTGGAAAGCTTGGTGGAAGCACAATGACACATTTTGCACATGCAGCTTCCTAAAACAAGTCACTTCCCTTGGCTTTTTTAAACTTCTCCCCTCAAAATTGCAGCCCCAATTCAGCCACACTGGAAAGCAGGTTCCCTTTCCTCGAGCTTGTTTAGTAACCCAGCATTGTTTCTGATATATATTTTATGTCAAAAATAATCCTTTAGTAGTTCCAAATGCCACATGTACACTTTGCTCAGAACCCCCCCCTGCTCTCCTAAGCTCCAGTACAAGAGGTTCCATCTCCAGGAGCTCAGAGCATCTCCTGTGCCCACCTCCAGCCTGCTGGGGATCTGGTTTTGCTGTTCCTCCTGCTGCTTCTCATCAGCCAGTACAGATGATAAATACAGATGTTTGCTCCCGAAATACACATTTGAAACAATCAAATGGCTGGAATTATTTACTCCCTCCTCTCCAATAATGAACTAAATAATTGATATAGCAGCATGTCTAAAGTAACAGACTTCTTTATTACCTGCAGTGATTGAATGCTTTTTTAATTTAACTTAAAAAGGCATTAAACACAAGGTTTAGCCTCCAGTGGGTAAAAAAATCTCCAACTTCCTCAGAAAATCCTTTCCAAATTGTATTCATCTTGACTTAATCCATGATCTACTGAGTGAATTAGGCTCTATTTGTTTTGAAAATCTATTTTATGGAGTTCCAAGGACTGTGTTTTCCTTAGGAAGGGCTTATTCTGCCTTTCTGACCAGGATGCCTGCTAGCAGCCCTCAGCGTAGGCCTCTGCAGGTTTTTAGCGTCCCAAGGTGCCCCACACATATGACTAACAAAATGTAAATAAACACAGCTGAGCCAGTAAGAAATTGGAAGGTTTTCTCATTAAAGAAATAAAATAAACAGATGTCCTTAAGCACTTTGGCTCATGTTTGTCAAAGGAATGGAAAACTCTCAGATGTTTGAACAGCAGTCGTGATATAAGGCCACATCTCAAGCGAGAGAAGAGGGAAAAAAGCGATGCCCTGGCACTTAGAATTAACTAATAGCTCTCAAGGGAGGCCGCTTTTGATTTGAACCTTAGCAACTTCTACAAATAGTTTTTAACAGCCGAGCAATAAAATGGGGTTTTATTCCTTCTCAGTTTGTAAAGTAGTAAAGGACAGACCCGGCCATTAGGAGCATGAATCACCAGCAGGTTTGATTAAATCCCCATGGTGTTTCAATCAGGTCCTGGCTTTAGGGTCCTGTGGGAGAACAAAGCAGGGAAAAGCACAAGCTACTTGAAGCATTCAGTGAAAGCAGGGAAGGGGAAAAAAAAGAAATTAAAAAATTAAACCTAGGGTTTTACAAGGATCTCGAGTAGAGCCAAGGAGGAACTTTTCAATGACTTTTTTTTAAATTGGAAATTATAATTCATTTAAAGGAAAACTTTTTATAATAACATGTAACAGGCAGTGAAACTTCTGAGGAATAAGGCTTCTTAGATCCACAACATCATTTCTGGTAAGAACAAGACAGTCCAGTTCACAGCCAGCATACTCCAGCTATAACATTTGTTTCAATGCTAGAAAACCATACTTATGTCCTGTCCTCAGCTGGGCCAAGCAGAAACTTTTGTCACTCTGTCCTAAAGGTCCTGAGGCCCCGCTATCATTGGTGGACCCTCTCCTGGGTCACTGCAAGTCTCTCACCAGAGGGGCACAGCCCATGTCTGCACACGCTGGGAACCTGTGCGCGTGTCCTACCTCACCCACTCCTGCCTGCCTACAACTTGAGTAAACCTCATGTTGCCACTTCTGAAACACAAAAGCATTAAAAAACCATGGCTGTCACAGAAAACCAGCTTCTACTTCAAACAAGCAACTATGAGGCACCCTGCAAGCCCTCACTGAACGCAGAGTGGCTGCTCCAGGTAAAGCAACCACACATTCCCAGCTCCCAGGGACACAGAGTAATAAAGGGGATCTAAACACCTTTCACTTAAGGTTAACCAACATCTAGAGCATGACTTTGCATGACTCTGATTTAAAACCGGGACATTATGAGCTTTATAATTTTTTGCAGCATGTTTTTTCTTAATTTGAGCTAATTCCAAATGCTGAACAGTCTCAGAAATTGTATTACTCTTACAGGGAATTTTATAGATCCGAACTCCCAGGTACCAGCAGACACCATCAAAGTTCTGATGAAGATCCAACACAATTCAAGAATTCAGAATGTCCTGTGTGCTCAAATCCCTAAGTCCAGACTAAAATAAAATCTTTGTCATTTGATTCCAGGATTTTGGGGTATCTTGCATGTAAAGATGAATTTTAACTCCAAATTTTACTTTACTCACAAGTCATTTGGACACTACAATCCCAAGAAGTGATGCAACACAGAACAAGAATACACATTCTTGGAACAATACAAAATACTAAGAAAAGTATTGGTTTCACAGAGCTCCCTCAAGTTAGGGAAAACAACACACCCAGGGCTCCCTTTCTTGATACCAGTCCTTTGAAAAGCATGAGAATGGAACTGCAATAAAATACTTTAAAAACAATTTCTGCATCTCTTTCAGTCTGAGAAATGTTAAGGCTTAGACAACACAGGTTATGGAACAGGCTTGCAAATATCCCAGTCAGGGAAAGAGCAACAGACTCATGATTATTTTTGGCACAGGAGTGCATGGAACCTCTTCATATTGTTTCTGAATTACTACCACCAGAAGAGTCTTTCTGTGTTTTAACTGCTATTGGTGCTGTGGGCAAATTCTAAACACCTGAGATTAATTCTCAAGGCCCTGAGGAAGCCACATCTATGTCAAGAACCAGAGAGAAAACAAAGACCTTTCACATGAGGTCAGGTCAGAAAACATGCATTGAAGCATTAACCATTAATAACGTGACTTTTTGTGAGCTCTTTCTCCTCTTTTTGACTGTTTTTTGTTTGTTTGGCTTGTTTTCCTCATTTTTTGGACAGCTCCCTGTTGCTGCCATCACCAAGGAAGGGGCAACACACACAACCATTTGAGATTAAGGAGCTATAGAACACAATAGTTTAGACCCAAAGCTCTGAAGCTGTGGTTGGTGCTCCTCCTCCCATCTTTCAAGAAAAATCACCCCAGAAAGAGGTGTTATTCTTCAGCTTGAACAACTTTACAGACTAATTCTCTGAGCACCTGCAGCTCCACCAGTGCAACAGACGGGAGGATACTGGGACATAAATGCTGGCAGGGAAAATGGTCAGGATCACATGAACTGACACCTTTTCTGGAGGAAGACATAGTGAACCAAGATCTCCATGTATGAGATTTAATTATAAGCATATGCATGTCTAATTACAGGCACGTGAATCTTTTATTGAGAATTTTTGTTTTGATACTTAATTTACTTTGAGATTAACACTTCCTATGCTACTAAGTAAGAGATTCTGAAACTATTAACCTCTGGCTGCTTCACTTGTACTTGGTAGTTTTGAATTGTGCTACAATTTAACAGTTTCCAGGACAGCCTCTCTCAGAGTGCTGTATTTCCCTCTTGGTTTAAGGTCTGTTCCAAAGCCCACCAAAGCCTCTGGTTGTCTTTGGATCAAGCCACTAGCCTATAATAATTTTATAACAAAACCATTTCCCTTATAGTAGAGCCCTGAGGAATTTAATACTGATGAAACAAATGAAGAACTGCAGAGAAAAAAAGTCCTTCTAGAGAAGTTTCTCAAGGAACCTGTTATAACTTAATAGAAAAGGTGATTCATTCTTTTAAAAAAAGTATTCCTGTTTATACCCTTCTCTAAATGAGTATAGAGGAAACAGCCAACAGAAGCCCCCACACAGTGGATTCCAGCTCTAGACCCTCTAAACGTGCGCAGGAGGCAGCAGGTGAAGGCCCCTGCTCCAGAGGTTCTGTACTAGGACAAAGTCAACCCATTAAGGGAATTCTCCACACGAATACAGCAGCCCCTACCCAAGGCTAAGCCTGACCACAGAGCAGACCTGCACAGCCTGAGTTTCCTGATCCTGCCTGATACTTTCTGGTGTTTGTAGGCAGCAGGTTTGAGCTTACACATGTACACCTCGTTCATTATGTTCTCTGGGAGAAGTAACCACTTCAACTACCTTGTACAACACGGGTCTGAATAAATCCCTGCATGGAAACACGTGCTTGGTTTTCAGAGGGTGCTGTTAGAAGTGTTAGCAGCATTCCAAGTGCTGCAGTAGACTTCCACACCACAAACACCATTTAATATCCTTTACAACTGTGCACATCTAACAGTGAACAATAAATCTATCTTACTAATTACACATTCAGCTTGTTATAACCATCGTAAAAAAGTACAGCTGGTAAAGCCATGAAATGATGTCAAATCACATTTCTGCTTTCTGGAGAGAAGCTGGGTTATTTTCCAGTCTCCTGATGAAGCTGAGTGCTCAAAGCCATGTGTGGAAACAGCTGCCCACTAGGTCATCCACCTTTAATTAGGTAATGATACTGTCTTTTTTCCTACCCATTTAAAAGTGTTTTGACATTCTGTAATTCAAAGTGACTTAGGTGTTTATCATAAAAAGCTGCCTTAGGAAGAAACTGAAGCATGTGGTACTAAATCCAAAAGCCAGTGTTTTCTCCTTAGCAGCCAAGTTCAGGCTGTTCAGCCACAGACAGTTACCTAAAAAAATGGAATTGCCTGTATTTCCAAGAGGGTATCTAAAGTGTGGTCAGCTAGATGTGCTTCTGAAACCCCCTTAGAATTTGAGCATCAGCAGCTATGTGGGAAGCACAGCCAGTTCTTTATGGCAACCTAGACTGAGGAACACAAAGTCTCTCTTAAAAAAATTGTCTGAGATTCATAAGAACACACTGGTCTAACAAAAGAAGTGTTAGCTCACTCAGGCTGGAGTTAATGCTGTCTGGCTGCTGGATGCTCTTTCTTGCAGAAGAACATCCCAGCAAGCAGCAGCTGAAGCTTTGGAAAAACAAGGGGCTACTTGCAACATGAAAGGGAGGTAAATTAAATTTTCACATGTTTGAAGGAAATACCACAGGACACATTTATACAAGTATGTCTGAATAAAATGGGCAGCATCTGTTTGAAAAGCTGTCTCATTAGCTGCCCCCACAGTTCCCGACGCGATTTGGCTGGACAAGCAGTAATGCTAAAAAAATTGAATTTTACCTTCCCATATCTGGATGCAAAGGTTCCCGTGAGTAAGGAGTGAAAAATAATTATCGTCTCATCCAAATCCCACACAAACACACGCTGTGATGACAGATGGGGTGGAAAAAAGAAATATAGTTACATATTAAGCAACTGCAAGAACAGGTTCAGTCAGGAAATATGTCCTGTTGGACGAGAGACTTGTAAGATCTCAAGCCATTTGGAGCACTGATTGTGGATGTTTTGTGAAAGCAGGCAAAATGAAACATCCAGAATTTTGGACCTCTGTGTGTGCTGGCCATCCCAAGAGCCTGCTCTCCTAACAACCACAGAAATCCCCCGTTGCCTATCAAGTCAGGGGAACAAAACATCAGACTCACAAAAAGCCCAAAGGAAAACAAAAAGGGTACATATGAAGAATAGTTTGAGATGTTGATAACACAGAAATTGAGCAATTGTTTTGACTACTCGTGCCTGCAGGTTCCAATTGTATTACTAATTTTGTTCTGTCTCTGGGATTTGCTAACACAGGCAACTGTTCATCTTTGCTGGATTTACTAAAGGAATATAAATTGAAGTTATTACCTCAATCTCACTGTCAGCAGTAGGGGAAGGATCGTTGCTTCTTTTTGACCGGGCTCGTACCTTGCCATCTGACCCTCTGTGATGTCTGTCTGTCTCTATATCTTTTGCTGGTGTTGTTGAATATTCCCCTATTAGGAAAAAGAAATTCCACTGTAAACTTAAATTTTGCATTGTGTCATTGTAATTAGGACATGAAACCTTTTATCGAAAAGCAACAGAAACACTGTGAGAACACCATGAGAAAATCTTATAATCTTTTCACATCAATAGCTAACAGTGTTAGAGAAATAAGTTTTAATTCCTAAGATTTCTTAAAACAATTTCAAAAATCACCAAAACTGCATATATAATATTTTTAAGAGGACATATCACTTCGAAAAATCTTATCAAATTTTCATTGAAAAGAAAAAACTTCTGGAATTTTACTCCCCCCCATTCTTTTCAAAGACAGAAATTAGAAAGGTAATAGAAACAGGAATTCAAACCCAATTACACTTCTGAAATTTTTAAAAATATTATTGTTTGTTTTTGTTTGGTTTTTTTTTAATTTGATGAATGCTCATGATTAAAAATATACTTTCAACGTCAACTTTTATTTAAAGATACAGAACTAACCTGTTGAGCCTTACCCCATTTCTCAGAGGATAGTATTTTAGAAATAACTGAGAAGAGGCAGTTAAAAGTAAACTTCCCATGTATAAAGTATCTGTTTGGATTGGCTTGAGTTTCACAGACCTGTCTGGGTTTCACTTACCTTACATTACAAATCCCTTTCAAACATATTTTTCTTTACACCTTGCTAAGTTGTGGCCTCTTCAACACTTCCTAGAATAACCATACTCTCCTTCAGAGAAGCTGGGGTTGTGCCTAACAAGCCTTTTTGAAATCATCCTTTCTCAAAAAGGCTGAGATAAGATCTAAGGAACAGAAAATCCTCCAACTGCTTTTAGAGCAGTCTGTGATCACTTCTTTTTAAAAAACAATACTAGTTTATTTTTCTTTTAGAGCAACCACAGATGTTCAGATTTGTTTGGTAAGTCAGCAGACCTTCAGTGGGTGTGTACTGTGATCATCCACAAATTGTGTGGTGTTGTATATAAATGTTATTGCACGCCAATGAAAACTAGTAGGGAAGTGGTATCTGAAGATTGCTCTTGAACAAGACACTGGGGGATCATAATCCACCAGTAATTCCATAAACCTTAAGCTTTAAAACTTTAAAAATTAAGCATTCAAAGAGAGGCCACAAATTTTGAAGCTTTTTTTTTTTGTGTGGAACTCATCTTGAACTTTCAAATTAGCCACACAGTTTGTGTAGATTTTTGAAAGAGGGACTTTCTCTTGATGTACTTGTTTCTGAATGCACATATTACATGTAAGAGGTTAATATAATCCTTGACAGAGATACAGGCTAAAAAGTCATCAGACTTTTTGAGGAAAGCTCCTGATTGAGGAAACTGAGAATTTTTCAGAGCATGGTTGCTTGTTTTGAATTCATTGCTATCCATGTCAGCCCTCAGTACTGATCTGGGGTTGGTATGACATCGTCTTATCATTCTCTGCTACCTTAGAGGAGATCAAACGTCATATACTCACAAAAACAACACCGGATGGTTTTCGACAGCTTGCATATCCTAACCTCTCCCTAAACCCCTGTGTAAGAACTGTTAAGTGCTAGAAAATCTGAGCTATCCACGTAAATGCATATTTTTAATGAAACCCCAAGAACAAGGTTATAGTGCTCGCGTCTCCAGACGGCTGAGGCTGCCAGCCTGGGAACACAAGAGATGCACCTACCAGAGAGTGATTCTGTGCTCTGGCTGGTGATGTTGTGGGAAGACTCCTGCAGGGAGTAGGTGGAGGTGGGGATGGCCGAGGGGCTGATGCTGTTTGCAGACACGTACGGGGAGTTGTAGGACGAGCTGTAATACTGCGGGTACTGGCTCTGGGGGAAGCTGGGGTACGATGAATATTCCTTGGAGGAAAAAAAAAACAAACCTCTAACTCATACGTATCTGGTTTTATCTTACAAACAAGTAAGCCACCACAAAAGCAGGGCTACCTGTGCACGCAGCAAGTCACGGCTCAGGAATATTTCATTAAAGAACTGCTTTTCATTCACTTATGATATTACATTTCTGCTTCTCCCAAATATACTCCTATTTTATTATGACTGACTAACCAACAAGAGGTCAGAAATCTGGCAAGTTCTGGGTTTTTTTAATAGGATTTTAGTTGTCAGTGCTGACACATTTTATATTACAGAGTTTAATGATTTTATGTAAGTACAGCGGCTTTCTGAAAAAGGCCATGATGGAACACATAATCTTTGTAAACAACAAAATATCAAAGAAATTGCAAGAACAGAAGGAGCAACTGTGTGAGGGAAGGAGCAAAACAGGCTGCATTTTCCCATGGTCAGCAACATTTTTGGATCAGCTGTTAGGCTAAACAAAGGAAAAGAAAGTAGCAATTTTTTTGCAGCAATGCTCACGACAGAGTCTGCCCAACTATCTCAGCAATAAATAAAAGCCTGAGTGATCTTCTCTACCTACAGAAAAATGAACTAAAAATATGAGGTGCAAGTGACCTTGGGGTGCTGAGGTATCACAAAACTTTGTCTTCATTTTAAGGCTCCCAAAGAAACCCCATACCATTATCCTTGTATGTTTTGTGGATTTATTGTGAAGAGCAGGACACTGGAAAACATTATAAAACATATCTCTGAACAATCAAAGCATAAAAAGTTTAATTTGGTTTTTTGTTTTAATTGCAACTCCTGTCCTTGTGCACTGATTTGCTTTTCTGCATAGAGAACTGTGTTCATGTTCTGGGCATTGTCTTTCAGCAGAAGGCTTCTATTTCCTCAGAAATTATAATTAGTCTCTGGTATTAAATAAATTAAATAATAAATAGTCTTTCGAAAGACTAAAAGCACTTTCCTCCTTAACAGCTTACATCTTTGTGACAGCTATTTCATTAACTTTCAGTCACCAGGGAGCTCTCAAGAACAAAGACTCAAATTTTCATAAGAACAATTAGACTGGAAAGAAATGAGATAATTTCATTGTTTTCTCCTACAGAGTATTAAAAAATAATGAAAAAAGCCCAACTTTCCCCCTTTTTTAGGTAACCTTCATACTTCAATCAAATGCACTTCTATCAGCAAATGCTGATATTTTAAGCCCAAACTGAAGCAACAAAGAAATTTCCCACTGTCGTCATTAAAAATGCAAGTCAACAATCACCCTACAAACAAGGAACTGAAATTACTGGCCAACCAAAGCACATTTTCTGGGACAGCGTACTCATTTGTTTGGTCCAAACCAGAAGAGCCATTTGCTACTGAGAAACATCTGTCCCGTGTGTACGTGCCTGCTGTTTATTTATACACACACATTTATCACGGTATCTGAGGCACGGCGCCCACGGACAGGTGTGTTCTCAAAGAGGGAAGTGCACAGACAGCTCACACGGCTCCATGCCCACCAGGGCCTGCCAACGCCTCTCTCAGATTGCTCACATTCACTACACAGTGCCAAGGCAGCAGACGACAGGATTCGAGAGGCCATCCCCTCTGGAGAGGATGCACGACATATCTGGAAGTTGTAAGATGGCAGAAGAATGATGAAACTCTTGGCACTGCTGCAGCAGCAAGTCCGAGACTGCCAGGGCACCCTCCTCCTGCAAGGACTGCACTCTGTGTCTGTGTGTACTATGACACATCTTAAAATTAACCAAGATATCTTGAAGTCCAGCAAACAGACAGGCCCAAGGAGTAGAGCAGAATGGTGTTCAGCAAAACACAAGGCAACACCTTCCTCAAATACATTTGAATGCTAACATAATCTCTCTGATCTATAAATCTTCCATGTGTCTAAAATAAGTGACAAGGTTGCCAGTAATAGATGCTGAACCATACCTGATGCACAGCACTGAATCCTGCAGAATTTGTCAGGCCATTGGCTCCCTGGTAAATCCCTGTTGTGCCTAAGGGAAAGAATATCACAGTCATAAGATACCACCACCAGCAATCAAAATAACAGGGTATGTTAATATAAATAATTTCCAACAGGAAGTAAAGTGCCAGCTCATCAGAAAAAAGTATGGCACAAATCTGAGGCTGTAAAGGCTGTGGGCTGTTACTGGGGTTTACTGACTGAAAGGCATTCATTACATACACTAAATCATTGCTTATTGGGCTGGGAAACACAGCTGGAGCACAAGGATTCAGCCCAGGTTTACAAATCAGTTACTTCTTTTTACAGTAAGTAACGGAATAGTATTTTGTATCTTCTCCTCCTGTAGGAAAACCCCTCAGATTACGTACACATCCTCCCACATGAGCTGTTTCCGCATGCATATCCTGGCATCTGTCCTAACTGGTCAGGTACCCAGGAATTATCAGAAGAAAAATCTGTTCCCTGGTGTTGATATTCCCAGTGCGAGAACAATATTGCTGAGACTTCTGCGACAGCAAGGAGCAAAAATATTTCTTCATCCTGGGATATTAGGAGAAAGGATGGACATGGTTCTGTCTCAAGTGAAGCAGCTGATGTTCAGCCAGGATTCCTCAGATGGAGGAAGCACTACCACAAAGATTTTGTTTGGAGAAGTAAATGTTCAGGTAAGACGTACAGGAAGGGTCTGTCTTTGCCTCCCATCAGGGCAGTGGTAGCAGAGCCATAAGCTCTCATCGCCTCACAAGTTCTAGCCTTGATTTAATCCCACTCTATGCTGGTCTTGATTTCAGAATTTTTCATTTCGCATGGTATGTGTAAGAGGTATGATTTTGGTGCTGCCTGGCTGCACTGGGTTCATCTTGGCTTCATTCTGTCACCTCAATGTACCATCAGACTGAGCCCTACTCAGGCCTTCAGCCTTTTCTTCTTACCTGGCTTCTCACCATGCAAACTACTTTGAGCTGTGCTGTTTTAACCATATGACACTCTGCACATCTTCACGTGGCAACCATTCTCCAAAGTTGCACTTGCTTGTTTTTATTTTAGGACACCAGATTAGCTGGGGAACAAACTCCACTCTGCCAAGGGCAGCTACAAAGCACACGCATCGAGAAATAAATCTCAAGCCAAAAAGAAACAAGAGAGAGGACTCTGCCCTCCAGAACTAATTTGTTGCCACATGTGGTCTTTAAAAAGAAAATAGCAGAGAGGAGGAAAACAGAGTGCAGGTGACTGCCAGGTACCTGGACGCCGGGGTCTCCCCAGGGCCCAGAATGTGCTGGCTGGGAGCTGAGCCAGCACAGGTGGGCTTGGGTGAGGCCTCCTCCAGGCTCATGCCTTGGAGGCAGCTCTGGGTGGATCAGCGTCCAATCCCTCCTGCTTCCAACAACCCATATTGGGGAGACTGCCCAGAGCAGCATCCTGATGATAGCAACACATTGAGCTCTTGGCATTTCCCCACTTCCCACCCATGATAGGCTTCTGCAGGTTTTCCAGAAGTCACAGGTGTGCAGTAGTATTAATATATTCCTGTGGTAACAGCGTTTCTCACCACTGTGAAGGAGAGCAATAGAGCCCCAGTGCTTACAGGCAAAAACAACTTTCACAGAAGACAAAACAGCTCTTGTACACCAGAGCTCAAAACAATACATGGGGGAATTTTTGTTTTTCCTAAACTGTCATTTAGAAACAATCCATCATCCTTTATTAAAGCTGTCAAGAGGGGGATGAGTTACCTCAAGGGACTCACGCTTTATGTGTAAATTGTGATGAGAACATGTTTACTGCTGTGCTACCTGCACATGATACTGCAGCTTCCTGGCTTCCAAACAGTCAGACAGAGTGAGAAAAAGGAGAGATGTGCACAGCTGGATTAAACTTACTCAGAACTTTGCATCAGCTACGAAGGGCAAGTGTGCCCATGCACACACAGGGCAGGTAAGTGAGCAGGGAGAAGAGGGCAGCAAAGTAGGGATGAGAGGATGGGAATGACTCGTGCTCCACAGCTTCCCACAGTGCACTGTGATAGACCCAGTGTGGTGGATTTCACAGGGTGGTTTCGTAGAATATATTTTTGCCACTTTAGCTGAGCTGCCCAAGTTCAGGTGTCCCTGCAGGCCACTGCAGGCTGCTCCCTCTGCCCAGAGGATTTTCCAAAGGAAGGACCGATTTTTTTTGCCTACATACTTAAATGTTGTGACAGTGCTGAAGATATTCCTTATAAACTAAAGCTCAACCTGGCAACTCAGGTTTTTCTCTTCTTCTGGCTGCTGTCATTGTACCCTGACTAAGGAGGACTCTCATTCCAGCATTGTTCATATAAACTGAGATCAAACACAAACCTTTTTCTTGCCCTCCAGCAGTGCATTCAGAGATTTGAACCCCCTCCCCGCAGTACACCTTGGGAGCTACTAAGCTCAGTATGTCTTGGCAGCTCAGTGTTACAGCAGAATAATCACGGATAAGGGCACTGGGGACAGCCAAAGTTAGCAAACACTTGGAATTTCTTCCCAACTGAACAAGGATGAAAAGCTGGGAGGAAAAAAAAAAAATCAATTATCTGCATGGAAAAGAAAGTTCTTAAAGATTCAGGTTCAGCAATATTTGTCTTGGGAACTATTATAGCTCAGGCCCTGTTCCACTTCACAGCCCAGACTGGAGAAGTCATGTTTTCAATGATGCACCCTCAGTTCAAACGGCAGGAAAACAAACAAGTGCCACAGGCAATGAAGACAAAGATAAACGTTCTCTCTCCATAAACATAGAATGAGGCCTGCTAGTCACAATTTCTGTGAGCAGCCTTGTAGAATTCACCAGTTCAGAACACATACTAGAACCAGCTCTAAATGTTTGCTTTTGCTCCCTAAGTTGTTGATAGGAAATAAACACTTCCACAACAAAATGAATTCTGCCACGTGCGATTTCAGTTTTGCATCAGTAAATTTTACACTCAAGAAACGGGAAAATTATCAACAGATATTGCAATTCAGCGCCATTTCCCATGTAACCATTTCCCCCCCAACCAGTTTCCCAGGTAATAGCACTTTTTATAAAATTCAGAGATAGACTGGAGTTAAGTTTGAAAGTGGTGCTATGGGGAATGGGGCACTCCTAGGAAGCTTCTTGGTAAGCAATGTACATGAATACCTGGCCCCCTCCCATTTCTGCCTATTTCTATGGAGCTTTGCTTTCACATATATTGGCTCTTCTCCACAGACCTCTGAAGACAACACACAATCTCAAACTGAGGCTGGTTTTATATTTGCAGTACTGTAGAGGTGAGAGCAAGCAATTTGTTTCCATCTATCTTGGTAGCTCGATGCCAAGTAATTGCATTCAAACTCCCTGCAAATCAGAAACAAGCCTAGGACTCCCTCTTTGGATCTTCTCCATATGGAATATGGCTCACATCTGTGTTCAATCAAGCCAGCTGCTAAATGTCACAATGCCCTCATTCACAGGTAGCTTAAAGAACATTTAGCTCATAATAAAACAATCTGAACTCTGAAGTGGAGCAGCTCTTCAGATGTATGGTACTGTAAGTGTTCCTGTAAAGTATTTATATCACAAACGCACTCACATGGAAAGACACCGCATGAAAGGCGTCCACATGCCAGGCATAGCCAGTGCCATGATTTTTCCTTGATAAGTACATGTGGCCCTTCTCTTATGCGAGTGTCCAAGGGCAACATGCACAGAAAAACTCTTTGTCAGCTGATTGATGTTATATTCCTGTTCTCATACAGATGGATTTCATTTGCTATTTTCCCTTCATTCACTTTTTAATTCGAGCATTCCAAAAAAATCTATGCCATGGTCAATGATAATTTCAATGGTGCGTGATCTGGCCTGTGTTCCTGCAAAAACTTTCACACCAGCTTCTCACCCTCTCAGTCTCTACATCTGTCTTTCACTCACTGCAATATCAGGCTGCATTTCTTCCCCTCCTTGCCAGGTATGAGCAAGTAAAGAAAAGAAAGGAATATTCATGGTTATTTTCAGTGTATTCAGAACTAAGCTCTGGCATCGATAAAAAAAAACAAAAAGGTTTTTTTCAGCTTATGAATGCACAGTATGACACAGGAATACTGGTGTCTTAGGGACTGGTGATTATGAAGACAGGATGGGCCTGTGGTGTAGTTCAGATCAAAGCCACAGCAAGCTTTGAAAACCAGGTTTGTGTCCTTGTCCTTCACAGGTCAGAGGGGCCCTGACAACAGGAGGTGTTCTCCAAGCCTCCTGTACTGCTCAAAAGAGAGTAAGCTGCTATATTTAGAAGAACAGATGGTTTGCACTTTCAACATTCAATGAAATACCCAACAGTCAGAGGAGGAGAGAGCCAGGTTCAACACAGGTGGACAGTTTCAGTGTTTATCACAGCTCTCTGAGCAGCCAGCAGCAACTGTGAGTCCAGGAACACTTAAAAGATGCAACACTGACAGTGGCTACCACAGGCATTTCTGAGTATGTTTGTGTCATGATTTAACTCCCAAAAAATAGAATGATGGAGCTTAGACCCAAGCATTTCCTCTAACTTATAGATTAATCACACAGTGGTTCCACAGAGAGTTCTCTCAAAGGATTATTTGACCATTTAGGATTAATAAAATAAATGCCTGCAGGGGTCAGCTGAATTGGCATGGTATTTTACAAGCCTGCACATAATGGCTTGTGCATTCTGACATCATCAGGCTGTTTTCCTACAGGAAGCAATGCTGACTGTGAGTGATCAAGGCCCCAGTCCTCTCCCTGCACAGTGTGCATTGCTCTGTGCTATGAACATCTGCCTGAAGACTTCCATGGTCATTCAGAGAGGTTCTTTGCAGTGCTCCAGCTCTCTGACAAGCTAATGTTTCCTGCAGTAAATACTGCCTTCTCCAAGCTGCTACATTTTTAGTGAGAGGTTAAGCACTCATCAAAATTACCTCCCACCAGCTATACTCTAGTGCCTTGTAAGGCTCCAAATCCTACAACATCTGCCTGCATTTACTGGGCAAGAAGACTCATAAAACCTTGCATGGTTGTCAGCTGCGGNCTGTTTGCCATTAGGCATAATGAACCCTTCCCCAAAAAGTCTTGTATTTCCGTCTGGAAGGACTCAGTGCAGGGAAGAGCACACTGCATTAACCCAGATGAAAAGTATTATTCTACAGTGTTACACCACTTGACATCAGCAGTGTCTGTTAAAGGACATTGTTCCCAAAAGCATATGAACACCTCCTGCAGGTGATACTCTCAGATACACAACCACTCAAAGTACGTCCATTTGTTTCCCACCACAATCCCATGCAGTCCTGTCAGCCTGACCAGGTGTTTGAGGGCACTCTGAATGGTGATATAAAACACATTTCACGGTTCAGTTTCTCTGAGTTGAAGCTCTTCCCTTGCTCCTGGGAGTACTCAACCCACAGAGCCTCAAAGAGCTTTAATAAGTGATGACCAGAGCAGTTTTAGGAGCCTGGCTTTTACCATCCTTTTGAGCTTGGTCATCTGTATAGCTTAATCCAGATCAACAACGGTGTTGAAAGTGCTGGGATGGTTTACAGTTACTCTCAGGATCTGAACCATGGGAAAGCAGTTGGATTTTACCGTATTTTGAGAAAGTGTTTTTAACCACTTCTATCTAACAATGCTACAGCTATAGAAGGAAATCACACTGGACTGTCTTCAAAAACAAATAACAAGGAAATGTTGTGGGCCAAAAAGTGAAGATCCTTACAGCAAGGATGCAGACTGTTTCTATGCAACACCTTGTTGAAAAAAACAACCAGCAAAACTGACTATAGTTGGGTGACTCCATGGACACCAAAGAATAAAGATTCCTCCAGCTGCAGTTTCGTCCTGGACTCGATCCTTCACTGGTGGATAACAAGACGTGATAAAGGAAAGCTGGATTTGCCACCTCCTATGCTAATTAGTGGCCATGAACCTCCAGTTCCCAGGTCAGCATTCAAATCTAAGTAGTCTTGTCACATCTACTGTCATGCAATTGGGGATAAAAACATGCCCTGTCAGCACTGCTGTGTATTTAGAAATTCTCTTCCTCTTCAGCAAAGTAAATCTCCAAATACCAGTGCAAAAGAGGAAGCTGGTCAGCTCTTCTCCACTCTTTGACCCATTACTTAGGATCTGTGTAAGTCTCAGCTGAACACTCTAGATCCAGGCATTTGTCCTGAGGCTTTTCCAGCCTCCATGCACAACTTCAGTACTGCAGGAGCTCCAGAAGAGCCACAACAACGACCAACAATGGATGCTCAGAGTAAGAAACTCGACAACAGGAGAGTGATCTTTGTCCTGGTAATGCCTTGTCAGTTTCAATTAATCTGCCAGTTACAAACTTCCCAAGGCAAATTTTTATCCTCCTCTTTTTATCTGTAATAACTCAAGGGGCTCCTCTGCAGACAGCGCAGGTATTCTCGTAGTTCTAGAGGTCACAGTACTGCAGTGCAGAAGTGGCAGTGTTTAAACCCTGCCAGTAAAAAGAGAAGGGGCATCCAAATTACATATAAAAAGGCCCATGCAAGAGCGTTATGCAGTGCCAGCAGAGCAGTTCAGAACCTCCTGAGCTGCACAGCTTGTGCTGACTGATGCAGGGTCAGGCTGAACTTGCCCACAAACATCATCCCAGCCTCTCGTCCTATGACTGCACTCTATTTTTCCACCATAGCACTACCTCACACCGTGCTTGGAAATGAGATACAACAACAGCAGTACCAATACTGCACAGCATCATAAATCTGATGTCTCCTAACTTCCAAATGCTTGGCTATGCAGGTATGATGTTTCTTGATACAGATTTTTATATGTAATTTTACACTAGCTCTTCTATTGCCTTCCAGACATTTTCAAAATCATTATTAGGTATACTGAATCAATTATTCAGTGAAGCTTCCAGAACATTTTAGCATATTCTTTGCCAAGTGCACTGTAAGCTGAATAATCAAGGCCAAGTTCATGATTTCCCAAGCTGCTACCATCCTATGTTTTTGGATTCTTTTACATCCTAAAGAAGCAATGAAAATAAAATCCACGAAGAGAAGTCTCTGTGACATCCAAACATCTCTGCGACTGTTTTCTACGCTGATTTTGCTCCTCAACCCACGTTTTGAGATTTCAATCTGACCTCCACAAATGCTCCCAAGACAGTCAAGCAGCAGGTTAGGGAAATGTCACTTCTTTCTTCTCTGTAGATTCCTGCTTTCTCAGCACACAAACTTTTCTTTGTATTTTCCTTATCTGCTCCCTTTACTGTTGCTCCTACCTTACTGCTCCTCTCTGATTCATGGCTGTCACAGCTGCTCCCATCCACCCAGTGCCACTCTCTGCAAGCCTCGTGACAGAGTCACACAAAACTCTCAAGCAGACACAAGATACCTCCAAAGAAAACGCTCTGCCTCAGAGAAGATTCCTGTTATGACTGTACCAGTTAACATTTAAATTCCATTAAACGGGGAGAGTTAGAGCGGAGCTTTCCCCTTGGGCAGCAGTAGCACAGATCCTTGCAGCCTCCAGTGCATCACTGTCAACACCTCCACCTCTCCCACGGACTTCCCTCTCCTAGAAGTCAGCTCGTTTTAAAACAAAGTAAATGGAGCACAGTCAGACCGTGGTGTTTAAAAATCTTTGAAAGGGAGACTGTGCTGTTATTCTGAGGAACCTTGTATTTACACTGTAAAAAGTGAGGTCTGACCCCTCCTGAAGAGAGGCCTCTCCCTGCTGAACCCACCACGGAGTGGAGCACAACTTTACTGCCACGGTTTTAGACTGCAATTAATGCAAACCAGCTGTGAAGCAGCAGCTTTTGAAAGAGGCTGCTCGTTTTCTACTGAGGTTTTAACTTTATCAATCTAAGGCATCTGAGTGACAGTTTGCTGAGAACATGCTCTCACTTTCCTTTATTTTCTGGGACTTCACATGGATTCACTATCTGTATGCCAAAGTGTGATCCACATTTCTCAGGTGTAGACTGAAGTTTCATCACTATTTTCATCACCAAGTACTTCAAGAATCAAGCTTAAAACTAAACATGGACTTCCTTTGCAAAATTCATGCAGGCAGAGGTAACTGTTCACACCAAAATGGTATTTATGACCTCATATTAAATTTTTAGCACACAAATTGGCACACAATTGCAAGAAATTCTGGCATCTCTTGGAAAAAAAATTTGTCTAGACTATCCAGATATCAACAAGGGTCAAAATGTTTTCAGCATAAGAAAACATTTTAATTGATTAATTATTCAGACTTTACTTTTCTCAGGCCAGGAGAACAATTCATAACCAACTCATTTCACAAACATAAACAATATATATATAATTAATCCATTTTAAATCAGTGTTGCACAAAAGAAATGCTAATTTCTATTCATTCACTACTTAACAGCTCATCAGAAGGGGTCTACAAAGAAAACAAATGTTCAGCAGTAGCAAAGAATTTCACTGCATAGGTCTTTGGTCCCAAATTTATGTCTGTCCCAAGCTCAATACTACTTTGCAATTCTTTGGCAAAGGAAAGTTATCCCAGTTACATAACTGATTTTTCCTTTGTAATGTAAAAAGTATTTTGTGGGTAGATAGATTTGGATATTAAAAAACCCCAAAAAAGCAGTCAAATCTTTTCCTGCCCAACAACAGCATCCACAGTGGCCTTTGGCCACAGTTTTAACTGTTGTGCAACTTCATAGTTTCATACCAGCTGTCATTTTAGCAATTATAACTGAAGAGCAAGGCATTGTCTAGGAATTAATGACAAGCTGAGAAGAGATGGCCTAATGTGCAATCAAGGGGTAGCACATGCTCTTGCAACCACAGGAAATGCTCTATAAGCTGGCTGTTATTGCACTCTCTGCAGAGCTGATGGGTTTCTGGGTTAGCTAATGTGCTGGCACAATTTCCTCTTTGTATTTTACACAGCTCACTAAATGCTAAGTTTCTTATATTCCAAAGATGTCTCCCCCACCCTCAGCAACAAGCAGTTTCCTCAAGTGCCAGTTAAAACAGTAAGTTTTTGGGGGAAGAACTGGAAGACAATCTGAGTCTCACGTTCAGTTTCTATCAGTGAATAATAATTTTACCAGAAGTCCAAGCAAATCACTGAACTGCTAAATTGTCAGAAAATGTACACTTAAAAAAAATGGGTGCTAAAAAGCAAAATATATTTCTAATACCAAGCCCAGGGTGTTTGGTGATTTGGTGCTGTAATTGAACACTTGCATGAGGATTGATTAAGAAATGAAATGGACCCTGCAGAAACGTTTTTCTCAGCATGACAAGTTTACCACTTTAAAGGCAAAAATCTAATGCAAGCCGTTACCTCCTCTCCAGACTCATGACTCTAAAAGTGAGTGCCATCCCCAGACTGGCTACATGCATATTTCAGATACCTTCATAATGAAACAAATAATTCTGTAAATGCAATAATGACATGGAACAACACTGTACACAGCACTGGTTAAAAAGAAAAATGAGAGGAAAAAAGTCACTCCTTCAGAGCAAATATGTCAATACCAGATTTCAGTCTGAATGTTACTTGAAGCCTGATGATATCCATTGCTACATGCCAATTAAAATCTTTATCTCAATCCACAGTACCTTTGCAATATGGTTTTGTGTCATTTTTATGAGCTATGGAACTTGCTAATCTCATCTTCTATATTTACATATGTGTGTGACAACCTACATTAGCTATTTGGCTTACAAACACTTCCATAATCAATTTAGTTTCATGCTAGGGAAGGATGAAAATAGATTTCCTCTTCTGACTGGCTGTAAAATAACTCTTTTTCTTTACCACTTACAGACCAAAAGAATGTTATATCTTCATTCTTGCTCTTCAGTGGATCCTGTTCTTGCTGAAGAACCAGGATACAATGGACAGCTGGAGCTCCGGATGAGCAGCTGAATGCTACCCCTTTATACCTGCATCACCTGTGCTTGTATTGCAAACAGACAGACCTTAACAGAGGGCAGAATCTGCCTTCAGAAATTCTGATTTACTGATCACAGCCTCACAGGTATCCCAGCCAGCCCGTGCTGCTGCCAAACAAACACCAGAGGGAACAAACCAGCACCAACTATGCTGGCACTCACTGAAGGACAGCATTTGTCCTAGAGCCCCGTGAGACAAAAATCTGTCACTCAAGACGTTGTCTATTCCTTGGTGAGTGGTGTAAAACCTACAATGGGCACTTATTTGCTGCTGTAACTCATATCTGAGGGGACAGTGAAGAGGAATCATGAGGGCTGAACAATCTAACCCCCACCCACAGATGAGTTTGCTATGTTGCTCTGGGAGCTGGTCCTCAGTGGAGGCACACAATACAAACTTATTTCCCTTGTGAACCTCAGCTACCACCACCTCACAATACCTGTAGAGAATAGCTTAACAAACATTAATTTTTTCTGTACACTTTACAATAGAAAACTGAGCAGCAGTTGGAGATACCTTTCCTTGCTGCTCGCCCAACCATCACCCTTTTCATGATGTCTCTTCCTGCATGCAAAAAACATTTTGTCCATGAACTAGGGGGTTAGGAGCTTGACTCCTAAAGCCCCCCTGAACTTTTTAATAAAAATGTATCAGTAAAAATTTGCCCTTTTCAGCATTTTTTGCTGGTTTAGCCCATCACCAGCGAAGTCTCAGTGGTCCTGGAGCTGGGTGGCACAGAGAGCTGCCTGCTCGCATTAGGGAGTGATCACCTCCCCACCCCCAAGTGCTGTGGCGTGGGAAAGCCCTGAGCCCACATTCCTCGGTAGCACTCAGCACAGGAAGGCTCCTGGCTCCTCGCTCAAACCTTTCACTAGCACTCAGCAAGGTAAATAAACCATACAGTCAGGGAGCTTCAGACTGTTCCTCTCACAAGCGAGGAGAAGAAGGGTGGAAATATTTGTTTACAGGAAGACACATTTACTCCTGCTCCCTGTGCCTTGGAGTAAGCACCTGCCACTTGCAGAAACTGTTTTCTCCTGTTTTCTTTTGCATTAAAGGCTTAGTGAGCTGGCTGAAACGATCTTCCCGGAATAAATATCTGAAAAGAAGTGATTTCACCTAATACCACTGCATCACCCTAGGGCACATTCCTGCTCATACACACAGTTCTCCTCCGCCTGTTTTGGTACAACTCATGGCTTCGTCCCTGTTGTTTGCAAGTGTAACATTTTCAAGCGCTGATGCACAAATTTTGCCTGTCTAAACCTCTTGATTGAACAAAGGGGGCACCTTAAAAACTTTAGCCCTAAGAAAGTCAAGACCCTGCCTTTTCAAACAGCTCAGTCAGCCAACAGAGAGCACATGTGCAAGTAGGACAGGTGAAACCTGTAGGAGTCAGGGTGACATAAGGTGACAAGGTGACAGCCTTCCTTTTTTATTTTTTTGGTGCCACATCCAACACAGGTGTCTTCAGCATGTACTATGAGGTACTCAAGCCCCAAAAACCACCTTAGCGTTAGAGGTAACGTGCTCTGACAAAGCTAGCAGGTGAAGTCTCAGCCAAGGGTCAACTCTTAAGTCTTCAGCTTTCTTAGATAATTTCTGGATAAAATGGATTTTACCTTGTTTTTATAACTGTTTAGGATTTTAGTTGCTCTCAGACTTAAAACAGAAGTGGATGTGTATGTTCAACTTTCACCTTCAGGACTGAGAATAATTAAGAGAATTAAGAGACAGTTTTGCAATGAGGACAGCTAAGTATTATGTCACAAAAGGGCCTTTTGCATAAAACCCTCAACAATATCAAAAAGCAAAGTGACAGACTTCATCTCTCTCCCCTTCCACAGCTTCTACAAGAGTTTGGGAGAGCCATGCAATTCTTCTTTGGTTTTCCAACCCTTGGAAAATCTCACAGGGGAGGACAAAGCCAAGGCAGAGCTTCATCCCCATGTGCATTCGTCTCTCCTCAAGCAGAATCACTCTCATGTTTTTAGTATCAAAGTATCAGCTTTAAAAAAAAAATAGTAGGGAGAATATACAGTGCAGTTTAAGCACAGAGCAGTTTGTTCAGGTCAGCATAAGGCAGAGAGAAGCATAATACTGACAGGACTGTTTGCATGAAGTGTAAAACCACCTTTGTTTTGCTTCCATCAAAATGCAGGAATTCACACTAACACAACAATCCCAGGTATGCAGTCACAGAACTAATTTTTAAAAAAAGAAAACACAGTTCCTGCAGAAAGACAAAGCTTATATTGATCATAGGTGAAATTCTGCTAGGGTTAAAGCCAGTCCCTCAGCCAGAAATCAATGCCTTGACGAGCAAAACAGATCAACCAGAGACTTACCTCCTCCCCATGCTGACTGCCTGCACCTACAAGCTTTCCACAGCCACTGCAGGAGGAGAATTGGTCCAGCACGGGGCTGTGGGACTCTGCATGCCCACGGCACCTCCTGCCAGGCCCGGGCTGCACTCACCGTGCATCTGGTACGTGTAGGGCGCCTGTCCCGCCGCCGGGGTGCTGAAGCTGGAGCCATAGCTGAGAAATCCACCCTGGCCCGGGGAGTGGCTCAGGCTGTCCTCTGTTTTAATGCCTTTGGGGTACACAGTGGGAACCGAGAGCAGAACATGAGTGCTTGTCATATGAAGACGTAAAAAAGCAAGTGTAGGAATTGACAAATTTTCAGCTGGATTTTAACCTAATAATTTTTTTTCTACACTTTCTCTTACACACACATGCACATATGTATATGAAAAAAAAGAATATATATATGTTTAACTATTTGCATTACCCAAACAGGTCTCTAAACAGCCAAACAAATTTATCACAAATTGTGTTTGAGTCAGCTACATCCTGTATCCACACCCAAATGCACTTTAGCTAAGATGGGTAAACAACCAGGAATAATACTGTTTTCAAAAACAATTTCTGAACATATAGTTTTGTTATAGAATTGAAGAAACTCACTGATTCATAAACTTTCTGAAGAGTTATCAGATGCAAGCAATGATTAACAATGGAACAGGACCTTCAGCAAAATAACCTCAAGATTTCTGTTCTCAAAAGAGTTATTTTTTACTTGCATTATATTTTCAGCTTTGGTATCAAAACATTTATTGGCAAGTCCTACAGGAGGGTTATCATCTACTCAGTTAGATATAACATACAGTTCAGGAACACTAGGTAAGCCCTGAAGCCACAAAAATCTTTTCATTTCTAAAACCAGGCAATTAAACTGACAATTTACAGGGGGAACGACAATAGTTGAATTAAACATTGCAAGATGAAACCCTTGCTGGTAATGAAAGGGGTTGATATTTTATTCTGAGATGCTGCTGAGATAGTACAGCTGTATTATTAAAATAAACAGCTCAAAGGTGCAACATATTATGAACCCTTTGGGCGTGATCCTTCCCTCCTTTGCATCCTATTTGCACAATCAAAAAGGGCCACTGGACACACTCTGGGTGCTGGGATTCAGCGAAGACCCTGCTGATGTTTGGGCCTTGGATTTACACACTTTCCAGGCTGTTGCCATCTTTTAGCACTTGTAGGCAAACTTACAGAAAGACAAGTTGAATTCAGGTGCCTTTCCCCAAACATGCTGCTTCCTAGCTTAATGAGTCTTAGAAGCAACAAGTCTGTGCTTGCTCAGGTTTGGAGTAAGTTCTCCCACATAATGTTTTCTCTAATAAAAATCACTTATTTTAGCTTTAGGTGAGAAGAACTGTGATGCAGTTTGAGTACAAGCTCGTAACAAGACGACTGTGAAAGGCAGGAAGTTTATTTGGGCAGTGAGGGGACAAGTGCTGGTGCAAGTGTGTGGCTTCATCACTGCTGGGGAAGAGAAGGGTGCAGAGAAGCCCCTCTTCCCAATATCCCGTGCTTTTCAATTCCATCAGCACTCCACAAGCCAGCATTCAAGCCACTCCAGTTACAATTAATCTTCAGTGAATGGGCCTCTTTGGAAGCCTAAAAATTGTTGTCAGACAGCAAAATAACTTAGCACCAAATTAATTTCCACATAATGTTCTGTTTTGTCTAGAAACTGGCCGAGTTTTATTTTTTGTGCCTAAAAACAATACTGCTTCATTGTTCTTGGTTGTCAGCCAGGTGGAGTTTTTCATATGCTGCGTTGAGTATCTCAGAGAGGGTGTATGGGCTGGGGGAGGGAAACCACTGCTCAAGGATGCTAAGAGGTCACCCACAGGATTTATAAGCAGCATATGGGCCTGACACATGCCCTAAAGCCTCTAGGCAGTAGCAAATGGCTCTACTTTCACCTGCTCTAACAGGACAACTGTTCAGAGTTTTCCTTGGAAGTCAGCCAGCTGATGCAAACACACAAATAGCTCCAGGAAAGGGTCTCAAAACATTCCTCTCATCACCCTGGTAGAGCTTTGGCTTTGCCAAGGCCACTTCCCCAGCCTTCCAGCCTGCTGCACTACATTTCCCTTCAGTAAAAGCTTTGTCAATGGCTGCATAAAAACTTCTTGTTGGGAAGAGATACTGTATTTGCCAAGTAAATGAAGGTGTTTAAGAGCACAAGAGAAAAGAGGAGTGGAAACAAAACTATGAAGCCATTTTAATGGTGCAAGACTCAGCCCTCATGGGAGCAGCCAGAAGTAAGAAGCCCAAACCTTTCTGTTGAAGAGCTGAACCTAAACAAGAGCAACATCTCTGTGGTCTTTAGGAGTGGAAAGAACTTTCAGCTTCCTCAAGAGCTTGGTATTCCCATGCAGAGCTTGAGGACACTTAAGGCTTGGTTTACCAGGCATTCCTCTGTCAGGAGTGCTGGTTTAATTAGTTCCCTGTGTGAACCCCCCAGCTGCTCCTGCCCAGCACTGTCTCCCCACAGCTGTTGGCAAGGCTGTGCAGAAAAGCAGGGAACAAAGCTGACTGGGGTTAGAAATGTTGACTGCACATACAGCTAATAACTGTCCATTGAAACACAAACTGTGTTCCAAAACCAATGTACTCTGTAACAATTCACCCGCGCCTTATTCTGCTCTGCATTTTGGTTCTTCTGTAATAATAGACACAAAAATGTTCTCAAAGTAGCTTGTCTCATTGAGACTTCAGGAAGAATCAAGGAAGGCAAAGTATAGTTTTCCTAAATATCATATTTAGTGTACTTTGTCTTGATAGTGAATCATGGGAACAGTCACCTGCTACTACTAAGTGGCACATCCTACTGAACCTAAATCTCTCATATCCTACTACTGACTGGCTCCAAACTTACCTAGTTGTAAAAACATAAGCCATGATATGATGAGCTGATAGGGATAGATAGACCTAACATTTTTAAAGTCAGACTTTCCTCTAAGCCTAAGAAGAGAAGGTTGCTGAGACACAAATGACACTTCACTCTAAAGCTTAGAGACTTCAAATAAATTTTGCTAGCTACATTTTGCTGTATTTTGCGGACATACCCTCGCAGGTACCACGACTCTGGAGTACTCACTGTAGGAGGGTATTCCATAGGGCTGCCCCGGGGGAGGATAGGCAGTGTATGCAGCAGCCTGCTGGATTCCCGTGCTGTACTGAGTCTGTCCATACGTTGCCATCGTGGGGAAGGATGGGACTGTCACTATATGGGGATAATGTCTATTCAGAACAAGAAAACAGAAGGGTTTAAGGCAATAGTTGGTGTACATCATCTTCTAGAGCACAAGTAGAACAGTTCTAGACATCTTGCTGAAATAACATCCAACACAGGATGCTGAGTATTTTGGGAACTTGGAATTGACTGGACTGAAGCAGAAGCTTGTTTCAGCACATGGCTCCTGATACGAGCTATCAGATTAAGCCACCTAAATGCATGGGGACTTCAAGACAGTGCAAACTATAAGCAAATTAAAAAAATAAAATCAACACTTATTTTTCATGTTTCATTTTGAGTTTGACAAACAAGTGAGTGTGATGGGAAACCTCCGACATTTCGACACATCCCCTCTGTGGTCACTCATAAACACAACAATATTCAAACTGATAAGGTTTGGATTCCCAGAGGTACAAAAACACAGTTCACAGTACCTCAAACTTTATTTCACTCCATATCCAAGAAGATTAAGAACCAGCTACTTCACTGTGCCAGAGACGTGCGGGGGAACAGGTGGATGGGCTTAGGGCAGATGTTTTTTAAGGTGACAGAAGTCTGCACAAAATGGCTGTTCAGCAAAACACGGTTTTTAAATTACAGCACTTGGCACGAGCACTCACTTTGTGGTGTACAGATGGAGAGGACACTGTGGCGCTGCTTTGCTGCTGCCTGGAAAACAAAATTAAAGGGTCTTAGACTTTCATCATGTTCTGTTCTATGGCCAAGCTGATACAATTGTTTTTACCACTGCTGGTTTGAGAAAACTACACAGGAATCAAAAGACTTTCTATTTTTTAGTTACTATTCCCAAACTGAGGTAGGTAAGAAAGATATTCTCCGCTTAACAACAAATACAGATTTAGTTTTTAACTGAGGGTGATACCAGTTGATTGAACTACCAGTTTCTTCTCATGGGACTGATATCAATCATGAAGCTCAGCTTTGAAGCAATGACTCATATGCTGAAGGCTATAAAAGCCAATACTATGATTGCTGAAGTGACTTAAGCTCACTGTACATTTTGCTTTTTTTGGTACTCTCCTAGAACATGACTCACTTTCTTTAGTGTCCATTAAAATGTATCAAATAATAGTAAATATTAAAAATACAACATCATAAATCTCCTTAATTTGAATTTTTTGAGTTAACTATAGCATACCTTATTGAACTACCAGCAATCAAAAAATAATTCAGTAGAAAACCTATCATACAAGTTATATGTTCAAGATGCCTTCTAATGGACCAAACAGTTGTGTCCTGTAACAGCACCAAAGAAAAACGTCCCACCAGTTTTATTCAGATAGAAATTTAGATTTACCTAATTAAAAACTAAAAAAAAAAAACCAAACAACAACAACAACAAAACCCAAAACAAACAAACAAACAAACAAAAACAAAAACCAACAAAACTGAATTAAAACCTGCAAGTTGTACTGAGAACATCATACCAAAACACCATTATATGTATTTTGCAGGTTGCCTCCACAGTGCCATCCAAATTTTGCTTCTGTTCCTGGCTGGAGCTGCCATTAATTCAACACTACAAATGCCAAAATACTCTCACAATCATCAATAATGACACGAGGCACAACTGATTCAGCCTCTGTGTCTCCTGGCAGCATCAATGAACACACCAGAACTGCACATGGCTTCTCCAGCCACCTCCAGTGACCAAAACAGCACAACTTCCTTTGTTCAGACATTGGTCAGTTGGCAATTTAAACATTTAAATCATTTTTCATTCAATGAAATATGCAAGTACATAGAAAGTCTAAATACATGCAAATAGTCCTGTGGGTTTGGGTAACTTCTTGTGCTGTAAACATGGAGAAAATGACCAAAAAGACCCAACATGCTCACATCTGAAATGTTTGTTTTTCCTGATTTAGATCTATTTAGAAATTGTTCTTTTGTACACAACCCTTTTTGATAACATTTTACATGGCTTGATCATTTTACGTTATAACATGGAGATTACACCAAACTATTTTTAAAAACACTGCCATTTCATCTGGTAACTTTTTCCACTAAATTTCAATAAAAATTGCATCATCATGAGTTCTTACTGAAAATATTAATTCCTAGGTATCATTCTTTTTTAGAATGTTAATTTATGTCATTAATGGTGAAACCTATACAGGCCTAACCATGAACAGGATCACCCTAATCAGTGACAGAAACACCAGAAAGACTCTTTCTTCAAACTCCTGCAACCCTCCAGCACCTTAGAAAAGTAAAACCCACCTGCAACCCTACCTTGGTTTCTGTACCTATAAAATGTGGTACAGTAACCTTTTTCCCAAGCAACAGGCAGAGAGGTTTGGTTTAAAACACCAACAAAGGACAGTGTTATACAAACGTACATGTTATTGACAAAGGATAATGTTATACAATCACACCTATTCACAGAAAAAAGCCTGGGTTTAAATCCAAAACTGGGCTTACCTGAATCACCTTCAAACTCACTATGAAAAATTTGCTTTGACTTACCTGAAAGAGAACAGTTCAGAAAATTAGATTTTTAGACTCTGAAAACAGGAACTATACAATTTCTATTCTGTCCCTCATTACCAAACAGAACTGTACTGAAGAAATAGACATTTTAGAATTCATTCCTTTAATTCATAATTCTAATTACATCAAAAAATCAGCAGAACAGTTTGAGTACAAGCCTCATTTCTTTTCTCTTTGAAAAACACCACAGCTTCAAATTTTTTATTTTGGTACAGAGTAAGTTTGCCAAGAATGCCAAGAAGGAATTTACTGTGTGTGAATATGCAATATGCTACTGTCATTGACAAGAAAAGGAGAGTTGATTCTACAGGCAAATTGTGCACTTGAAAATTATACTGCACATCTCATGACAAGCACTCATGGAAACAACAGGCCAGACAGGTACATGGACATCTAAATGAGTAAGTGCTATGACCAGACTTGCTAAATTTAATACTGTACATGCAATATAGAGCACAAATTTGTGTGTATTTATTTCATTAAGAGCTCTGTCAGTCTGAGAATTGTCAAACACACAAGTATTTTCCTGTTCTTCAAATTAACAAGAAGTATTTTCAAGGGAAAGGGCACAATCTTGGTAGCACATGGGATCATTCTGTAGCAGAAACATCATAATATTTCTATAAGAAACAAGTCAATGTGAGCTGTCATTTGGCAAACTGGTGTCCAACAGTACAGCTCCTATGTTGGCTCTTATTTATATCACATAATACAAAAACAGTTCCCGCACCAAGATGTTTACAAAATGATGTACCTAAAAATCATTTCTAGCTCTAATCTTTTCTGCAAACAGGAACGTTTAAAAAGGTGCTTCCTTTAGGCTGTCATTCCTTCTACTGCTCTTGTAAAGAGGCACTCACGATGTACGTGACTTAATCACGCAATTCCTAATGCCTCAGCAAACATGCAAACAAAACATCTCCTGGGCTTCTAAGAGCCCATAAATGAAGGGTTAAATGCACTACTAAAACATAATAGCCAGTGCCTTTTCCTAACTCCCCTCTAACAGGAAGGCTGACAGATCCTGACCGCAGCAAACAATAGCTGGGATTGTACTAGCAAGAACTAGTTCAGCTGCATCACTTGCCAATAATTTTTTTAGCAGATTTAACATTCTTCTGTTTCCTTCACTTGAACAGTATGATGGGGTGGAGGGGAGAAGGAGGAGAGCAGATAAATTTCCATCAGAGCCTCAACCACTGAAAGAATTTGTCCCTGGTACCTGCCAAATATGAAACTCCAGAGCAGAGGCCAGCAGGGCTAACCATTTGGGGATGGCAGCAGAGATCTCAGGGCAATGCAAACTGGGGCATAGAGCTGCTTTGGCAAGGCGTTTTCTGGCTGCTCAATACATTTCTGGGCCTGGGAGCCCCCACAGCTCGCACCTTAGCAGCAGCAGCAGCAGCGCCACCAAAGCCCACGTTCACACCACCACTGGGGCTCCAGCAGAAACTACCAGGTCTACACAAAATATGGTTCACACCTCCAAGTTTTCCAGTGGAACAAAACTCTACACATGCATGTTTGTAAAAGCAGGCACCAACTATACACAGATATGTATTTACATACGAAATGTTTCTATTCCATTTGCATTTAAGCCATTGCGGAACTAAAGGATTCAACCACAACTGGAGAGTCTATTAAAAAAAACAAACAAAAAAAACCCCCTCAAAAATCTCAGTTGCTCACTATACTGTAGAACTAATTGCCAGACGCAGAGGCCTTGCAGTGGCCAGCTCCCTTTAGTTACATATATACATATATGTCATGTTAAAGCAGCAAACAGCAAGCAGAAGAGCAGCCTACCTTCTATGTCATCTGGAGCCGTGGCATAAACGTGAGAAAGGTTAAGCTTCAGTCTGTCAGGGCACTCTCTATTTACAGTCAGACTGGGTGATATCACTAGATCTAGCATTTCCTTATACCTGAAGGAAAACAAAGGAAAAATACAATTTATTCATTAATTATGCATGCTTACTAATGATTCAATTTTTTTCCCTAAGAGTATAAATATTAAAGCTGATTACCTAAACCCAGGCTTCATATAAATTCCACATAATAACATTCACTAAAGTTTTCATCAAAGGGAAATGCTGAATTAAAATGCAGTACTTGCTTCCTTGGAGATTACACCCATCTGATTAACGATTTTCCTTTCTTCCTGGATTTTGCCATACAAAAACTAAATTCCTGATCTCTCATATGCCATCAACGCAAGGATATACACACCAGTGTCCAGTGAGGCTGCAGAATGGACTGTTACAGCCTGAAAATGAAGCTGAGGGCAGTTAAGATCATTATCTAGTCTTACGAGGTAATAAAGTTAGCAGTGGTGACAGGATCAGTTCTCCAGCAGACACCCAAACCAGGCACCCAACTACAATGTCCTGGCCATTAGGTGGCAGTGGTGCAAGGACAGTCTCTTTCACATGAGCAACCTTATCTCATGCAACCAAAAATTTCAAATTAATGATATCCAGGACTTACATCTCCAAAGAAATACATAATTCGTTATGTGTGCACATGACCTACACCACAATGAAAGCCTGAAATCTCTGCATTACATAAACAGTCCAGAAAAGAGGACTAAAACATTATTTCAGACCTCATGCATAAAATCAATTATGTTTATTCATGTACACACCACCATTTTCACATGTGCCTACCTCCAGCTATAGACCTTTTCAGCTGCTTGCTTCCCTTGGAAGTGTTGGATGTTTTGGATGGGTACAAAATACGTCATTAGGCGCACAGATTTACACACCTATGTTTGCAAGTTTTGGTAAAGACAATGGGGTAAGTACAATAAGGTCTGTTATATTTGATACCTGCACAACTCCTTTCATGCAAGGCAGGTTTCCTTGAAACCTTTACTCCCATAATGTCCTCCCCTTGTTCCCTGTGCAACCAATGCCTGCATCTAGAACTGTGAAGAATCCACCAGCCAAGGAAAATTTGGAGCTAAATTTCTCAATTAACTGTCTTTATTTCTTTTTAAATACACACAGTGCAATGGAAACCTATTTGAATTTTCCAAGACTAAACTTGCAGCTTTTGGTTCAAGCCCAGAACAGATGACGAACAGAGAACTCAAATGTTCTATGCCTTTATTTGCTTTCCATGGCCACACAGAGCACAACCTTACTTCAGTTCCCTGGAAGTCACTGGGTGCAATTAGGGCTATTAGGGAAAAGCATCACGGTGCTCTTGGACAGAGCAGGGCCTGAGCAAGAGCAGACGGGGGAGAGGGAATTTGGTGGTGAGTGGATCCAAGGCACCTGGCTGCAGCCTGCTCAGGCTCCCTTTCTCTCAGCACTGAAGTGCTGCCTGCCAAGGCAGCTGGCACATCCCTGCTCCCAGGCTGGCACCTTCCTGAGCTGGACTATCCAGGCAGCAGCTGGCACGGCAGCAACCGGCTGGTAACAACCCACAGCACACCTGAAACATGGTGAAGTTAGAGAAAGCAGCACAAAAACCTGGAATCTTCAGGCTTCTGCAATACCAATCTATGTGCTTCTGGGAGAAGCCAAGAGGTTTGTTTTGATTTTCTGTTTAAATACCACTGTATGACTTTACCAGCTTTGAGAAACAGAAAACCACATACTTTTTATCTGAACCTCCCCAATTCCTTTTACAAAGCCTGGAAGTCCCTGTGAGGGAGGGCAAGTATTGTTAAGAACAGGCACAAACCAGATTGAGTATTTCACCTGTAACTAAACAGCTAAGACTGAAACTAAGTTCATTTTCACTTTCTCACCTAACAGCTGCCCAGACAGAAAAAGCATGAACCCTCTGTGAATTCACAGAACTACCAAAACCAGGCATGTAGAGGCATAACCACATACAGTGTCCACAACCCCAGTCCTCCTTTCTCCAGGTGGGATCTGGGATCTGTCTGCCTCCCTCGGAAATCCATGTGGCTATGTGCATTCTCATCACCAACACAGCCTCAAGTCCAGAGGCTGGTGAAGGCTTCCCAAGTACGTGCCATGAAGGCGACCTTATGAATGACCAGTGTGGTGGAAATGCATTATGGAAATGCAAAATGGATCCAGCACTTGTGTCATCCCTGGTCCCCAAGTGCTACCTGCTCCAGATTTGCTAAAGAAACACCACCAGCATAAAAATCAGTGTTGCTCTGCAGCTGCATCTTTGTTGCTAGTGGGTCTCAAAGGGTTCCATCTTCAGAGGTGTCCCCGTAAGAGTAGCACAGCTGCCTCCTCCCGTTCCTGCCTTGGATACAGACAAACTGGAAAACCAGATGCACAGGGGTCACCAGCTGTGCCCACAGCCCCTGTCCCTGCCTCCACCGCGGGGAAATGCAACAAGGAGTCAGGTGTGTGCAAGGATACAAGAAACAGTCCCCAGGTGTAAAAAATCCTACCCAAGGGACACAGTCGAATGACAAGAGCTGAAACAACAGTCCCTGATTCCTCACTTAACTCAGAACACAGCTCATGAGAGGCTTCACTCAGCCCTCGCAGCACTGGAGGAAGTTATGCTCCACCTGGTACCGAAGCACAGACTAGGGCAGTAAGGGATGGTCACAGCCCTTCTTCTGCACACTGAGCTTATGCCAGAGCTTTTTCTCCTGAAATGCCTCACCTCACTCTTCTGCTGGCACAGCCAGGCTGCCTCAGAGAAAGTGCTCAGGAAGAATTTCTTGGCGCTTCTCAGTGGGACGGAACAAGGTGTCTCCTACAAGCTATGGCTCCTAAGGCTCTCTGAAAAGCAGCAGGGTGGGCAGGTGCTTTTTTCCCAGAGGAATTAGTTGATTCAAATCCACTGGCACCCAATTCAATTTTGTCTGCATGGCTGAGAAGGCAGGGTTCCATTTTATACAAGCTTTTCCTTTCCACTCTAAGCACCAACTCGTTTCTCTTCCCCCTTACTTCCTTGGTGTTGTACCTGAACTGAGGGAAAGCACTGCTGTCCCAGATCCTGTCAAGTTGGGGTTGTTCCACCCCGTTTCTCAGATAACACATGCCCTTCAGCATAATGCAAACCCCCATCATTCATGACACTGCCCAGGCTGTTGCCAAGTGAACAGGAGCAGATGTTTAAAGGGAAATGATCTTTTATTGTGATTAATGCACTTTAATTACATCATTGTTCAGAGATTTCATTAGCTACTCTCTGCCTGATGATTTTTCTACTGGTTTTGTTCTGTTCACTTTTGTATCCACAAAGCCACATCGTATTTTCCTGTATTTATTCTATAACATTTTCCTGTGTTTTTTTCAGCTCTCATTTTTCTTTAGAGTATGTACTGGCTGCATGTACAAACAGGTAACTTTTCACAGAACTGCCTGTCTGGTTGTGCATGTCACGTATATGTGCTGTTAGTGGCTTTGCCTGTTTTGCACGCACCATTTACTGATTTATTCATGTGCATTTCTTGCCTATGGACTTCTTGACAAGAGTTTCTGAAATTTCAGTTTTAATGATGGCAAGCTACAGAAAATAGTCAAATAATGGAACAGGGCTGGTATTTAACACAGTAAATGACATGCTGGAGTGCAACTGATGAAAATATCAGGTCTTTGTTTTCTTTTTAGAGGAAAAACATTTTCTGGCTTTAGCAGTGTACAGTAAATCAGTAATAAAGTTTGCTGAGTATGAGCTTTTATTAAAACCAGCGACGGCAGCATCTAGCATGCAGGGCTGACAGACATCTGGAAGAGCTTTTGGCTTCTATAATTAAGAAGAACCTTGTGTGAATTTGTTGCTCAGCTTTTCCATTAGAATCCCCTACTCAAGCCCCAGTATTCTGCCCTGAAAGTTAGCCCACAAAATCTCTGCCAAAAACAAAAACTTTCTTCTAACATTTAGGAAGGAAAAAATAGAAATCTAGGTATTTTTCAGTCATCATGAAGCTAGGAACGCCAGATTAAACAATTTAAGGTTTCAGATTTTTGACTGAGGTGTTTGGGCAACTGGCAAATCACATATTCTTTTACAGTCATGTTTTGAAGGCAGTGCTTCCAGACCCCAAGTCAAGACAGTCAAATGTGTGCTGAAAATCAAACTCCTGAGCGATCTCATCTCTCTCCAGCAAAGGACCCAAAGATGGGTGTAACTGCAATGCCAAGGAGGGACCGGGTGTGCAGACCGAGTCTGCAAGGTGATGAGAACTCCATGGATCGTATTTTGAAGGGATGGAACAGGAAACCCCCATGGCATTGAGGGCAGATGGAACCACACCACAGCTCTGCCCAGCACAGCTGACAAGCCAGGAGGCACCAGCAACAGATGAAGGAGTCTCCTTCCAAAGCTTGGAGCTCTGCTGCTCAGGCATAACTTAAATCCTCTCTCAGTCTGCTCTCACTTGCTATTAACATCCTCCCCACAACACACTAAAGGCATCTCAGGACCACAGGCACTTCCATCCTCACTGTGGAGGCAGTGGACTTGTGCCTGGGAGTCTACACTTTTCACTCATCTCTACTCCATTTCTAGGGCGAGAAGACAGAATTCTGGCTTCAAAATGTACATGAATGGTAGAAAAAAAACATTCAAAGGAGAACTTTCAGGGCATTTTCACTAAATAAGACGTCTGGGTAGTGTGAGGTACCAGGGCAAAATCAATGGCCAAGTGATTAAGAGATTTCAGAGAGAATTTGTACAAGGAAGAGCAGAGCATTTTCCCCAAAGGAGGGCATTTGAGCAACAGAAAGGACAGTTGGGAGTGAAAGACACTATGGGGGGAAAAAGCTGGCATGGGTGTGGGAAAAAAGGAAAATGAGCTCTGCATCTGTCATCAGTGAAGGAACTGAAGAGTTAGGAGCCCTGCAGGTGAAAAAGACAGAACTCCTCCCCTTGGGAACAACCTGCCAGATCCTACAGCAGAAAAGACAAGTACTTCAAGGGAGTGAGAAACTGCAAAAAGTTTGTCCATGAGGGAAGAGGTAAATACAGAAATTAGGCTCCCTGCAACAATCCCATGCAATGATCTGCTCAAGAATTTTTACTTGTATCTGGATGGAGGCCAAATACAAGCTTAAACCACTAGATCTTCCCAAACATATGCATATGCCAACACAGAGCCCTAGGCAGGAGTGGTACAAGCCAAGTCCTCTGCTTTTAGCTTTGCTGGGAAGGGGAGGAGTAGAGACAGAGATTGCAGCTGAATTGCAAGAGGAACATTTTTGTCTTGCTTCCATGACTTTATCTGGTTTTAATTAGTTGATCAACTGCTTTCATCTTTCTATCCTCCTAAAAAACGGTGCAGATTGCTAAGAAGTACTTTATGACTCCAGTGGTACTCATCATTAAAAAGACGAGAGTCTGATTCCCCAGTTTATTTCAGAAGTGAATCACATACAAAAAAATCTGAAGATGGCTTTCTCACTCTCTGATTCAGAGAAAACAAAGAAAACCCATCCCCGTCCTAAAAATTTTGGGTTTAATTCATTCCTAGGAAATACAAGATTAATTTTTTTTCCCCATATGGATAAAATTTTCAAAAGCACCTGCTATGCCTCATGAATTTTCATTGGGAATTAAGACTTCTACTGTTTTAACTCCATGGGAAGCATAGTAGCTTAAGCAGCATTGCCAGGACTTTTCGTTGCAAAATTCTGCTCCCAATTTTACTTTGCTCCAGTACAAAAATAAAGGAATCATTCATAAGCAAAGAAAACAGTATTATCTTGCAGCCACCTTCCACATGGTATAATCACAGGGAATCTCCCACACTGAAGATTTTGGCTACTTCTGTCCACACATTTCAAAAGCAGAGGAAAGTAATTTCATTTCCTCTGTCAGTACATTCCTCCCCACACTGTTTGGACGTTCTCCTCTCAGTCTATAATAGATTCTTTGTTCCATTTCAAAAACTCAAAAACGCTTCAGCAGGTGAAAGCCACGACCCTGTTTTCTCTTTTATAATGAGTCTTAGTTCATCCACAAGTACATCTGATAGATGTGTGCAGGAAAAGCCTGAACAGGCATAAAGTTAAACCTGGGCTGGCACTAATGCTCATGTCCAAGACTGACAGTACAGCCTCGATGACAAGATATCCTTTCAAGGTGACCTGCAGGGCAGATGCCTCGGGCTGTTTATATTCCTGAAAGCTCCTTTTTACTGATGTAATTGCACAATAAAAGCAGCAGTACTTGTCTGGATTTATCATTGCCCAGCCTGTTGCAGACACAAAAGAAAGAGGACTCCTCAGTACAGCTGTAGCACAGCCCCTGGGGTAGGGATACAGAGCTGCATTAGCTGCCAGCACATATTATCTCAGGCTAAGGATGAAAAAAGAGAAACAAGACATAAGTTATGTGATAGATAAGGAAAAAAATGGTGTGGGTTGACACCAAGATTTTCAAATTCCTCCTTTTTTTTTTTTTAAAAAAAGTGTTAATTCTAAACAAGCTTAAGAAAAATAACTGAGAAAAAATAACAAAATAGACCAATTATTTCGCACTTCTGAAACCACTATTGTTTAAAAATAACCAAAGTATTCCATCAGCTTTAAAATCTTTCCCCAGATGGTTTCTGTGTTTTCTCTTTTTCTTTAAATGAGAGTCTTTTTTATCAAAATTTTACTTTCACTGGAAGTTTTCTGTCTTGCTCTAACCCATAGACCAGACAGTAAAAAACAGATGAAAATTCCTGTCTCATGAATTTTTTGAGCCAAATTCACTTTTTTCTTTTTTTGAAAGGAAAGTCAGCCTTAAGAATTTTGAGTGCTTGGAACTGGCACAAATAATTGCATGCCTTGTTTCCCTGGAAGTCCTGCATTTCCAGAAGCAATGACTTGCTTCACCAGGCTTCATCACCTGCTATTCCAGTCTGCTTTTCAATGATTTTTCTTTAAATACCCTGTTTCTTTTTTGTTTCAGATCTGTTAATTTAAAAAA
>WEIT01039882.1:83717-114111 GCA_013389985.1 Dryoscopus gambensis
TCTTCATAGAAATAAATGGAAATAAATTCCTCCTCCCAGCAAGGCTTCACTACTGCCTTCTTCAGGTGCTCATTTCCTGACCCCCCCCTGCAGACACGGAAGAGACTGAGATGAGAAAGGGGGATGAGCTGGGCTGTGATCCCCCTGCATTTCCTGCGATTAACGCGGGAAGAGATTGAAGGAAGATAGAGCAGGGGAAGCAGCAGCATTTTCTGGCTGAGAAGTCCACAGTAAAGGGGATTCGGTGCACATAAAACCGCACAAGACAAGGCACCTTCACCACTCATTCTGAAAGCACACTCTGAGAGGCAGCTTTGAGAGAAAATCTGAGTGAGCTCATGATGGGGTTCACACCACAGACTTTCAGCTTGCCAGCCTGACCAGAAATACATCGTGACACTGGCTGCAGTCACTGGGTCTTTTAAAATTCATTTCAACGGCAGTATTTCACTTATTCTAAGTCAAAATGAGAAAGCAGGATTTTTCACAATGCCTTTTCTTGGTCTGTTGGACCTATATGCTAAGTGGAGCAACACTTAACTTGCCAAAGCACAAAATTACTCAGGTCTCTTACTGCAAACAAGGAAGTACCCCACAGAACAGGCTACACTGATAAAGGAACACTATGAGCTTATAGCCTACAGTGATTTGAAATATAAAATTGTATGTGTATGCATACATACAAATGTACATAATTAATCTCTTTCAGCTCCCACATTCCTCCTTGACATTCACAAACTTTATAATTTCATCACACCTCTTCCTATTCAGATCCCCCAGTCATGCGAGGGCTGCATGTGACTGCACAAAACCACTCCAGCAGCTCCAGCTGCAGAATCGGGGCCCATAATGCAAAATAACTGCTTCCAGAGTCAGGGCTTCCCAAACCAAGGGCTGCAGAGTCCAGCTCATGTCACTTGTCACCTCTTTCCACTTTGAAGAGCTACATTTTTTACTCCTTCTCCTCAGAATCACAAGGACGAAAATCACATATAAATATAAAAATATAAATAATTGGAGTTTATTCCCCTCACTCAGTTTTCTGCTTTCTCCTCACATGTCATGGTGAGTAAAGAGCAGCATCTATGTTAGGACATGAAATTCTGGTCTTGCCAGCAAAAAACTCATTCTCAGGTGTGTGTGTGTTTGCGGGGCCTTATTTTGTAAAACATCTGCATCAATATACAGTAACATAAAGCAATTACATAAGCAAAATTAAGCATCCAGAAACTGCTTCAGCTCTACCATACCAGGATGAAGTGGAGACAATAAAGCACTAAACATCACAGAAAAAACGATCTGCTTAAAAAAGTAGTGGAAAATCACAACTAGAAAAAGGAGCTGTCCTTGCTTTCCTGCAGAGCCTTGGGCACACCTGCCCAGACTCCACTGGCATGAGACAAAATACTTTTAGGCAATAATTTTTGTAAAACTAATTATTCAGTGTGGCAAGTAATAACTTGTCTGAAACTCTATTTAATGCAGCAGGACAAGACAAATCATCACAAGTTGCATAGGGCTTGGGAGGGAAAGCACCTCACACAGCTGGAGCTGCAGGGCAACAGGAATTCTATCACTGCACAGTTTAATGCAGTCAAAGTTGGCCATTAGCTGGAACAAGTGCCAAGGGGGAACATTTTCCAGGAAGTTTAGAACATTTATACCACCCACATCCTAACAAAAATCTCCTCATTCAAAAGGTAGTGATGCATCATGCATGAAGCTGCCCCAACCCTCAGTGTGAGCAGCCTGGTCTAGTGGAAGGTGTCCCAGCCCAAGGCAGCGGGGTTGGAACGAGATGATCTTTAAGGTCCCTTACAACCCAAGCTGCTCTATGATTCTACGAAGTTCCCACAAAAAAATCAGTGTATTAGAAAGTACTTGCCCACGCTGCTTGATAAGTAATACACATTGAAATTCACAGGTAATTGCGTGCAGGAAAAAGTGGTGCTCACTCACACAGGAACAGTTCTCACAGAGGACACAATGAGATTAATTCTGTCACAGAGAAATAGCAGACCACACCCTGGTCTGAGACTCAGAAAAGCTGGGCTTTTCTCCCTCCTCTGCCCCTGGTAACTCAGATTCCTAGGCAAGTCCTTTGTGCCACCACTGTGCTTCCTGACCTTGGTGTGTCTTCCCTAGAGAAGCTGCAGGACAAGTGTTCCTCTTCTATGCATGTGAAGGATTCACCAATGCAATGGCGTCCTACTCTCTGTGACATCTCCAGGTACTGCAGTACTAAATAAACAGCAATAACAAAAGTTTTATATATCTATATACATAGATAAAATTTTCCCTAGGGCTGCAGTTTACCTTGAAGTAACACAGAGCAGCTCCTACTGAGTTATTCCAATCACTATGAGATTGGGCAGGCTTCTCAGGACTACGTTAAGGCCTCTGTAAAACTGGGAATTACAGTATAAATTGCCAATTAAGCTCTCTTTAGGGCCTGGAAAGCGCTCTGAAATCTGTAGGTGAAATCTGTTACATTGCTGGAGTATTGATATCCATGCCAATGAATAATGACCAACCAGCCAAGAAGGACATGAGGCACGAGAGCTGTCCTTCAGGGCATGTTCTCTCACTATTTTTGGTCCAAAAGCTCTCCATTCCCAGACTATGAGAATTTCTTCACCGTTTTGATTTACTTCTCAAACCTGTCAGAGTCCTGCAATGGCTCCAGCAACCCACTAAGAAAGGTAGGGCTGCCCCTTTATAACAGGCCTGTGTCAGCACCTCTGTTCTCAGCCTGTAAAGGAGGAGCACTTGGGGAATAATAATTCAGAAAGAGCTATGGGAAAAGAGCTATGAAATATAAGTTAGCTGAAATGTAAGTTAGCAAAAGGACTTTGGATGTGAGGGAAAAGTCTAGCATAGCAGTACAGGTGAGGCCGGAGTGAGAATGACGTACTCTCTCCTTGGTTAAATCCCTCAAGTCAGACTTTCTCCGAGCAGAGAAAACAGCAAAGAGGAAAGTCTGTTGTGCGTGTAGAAGGTTGGAAGAATCTGTGATTGCCTCATTTTCCTTATCAATAAAAGAGCAGTGACGGTGGTAAGATTATGGCACTTCTGAACAGAGCTGCTCTGCTAGTGCTACAATTTATGGAAATACCAGATTCACAAAGTTTAGACCATTCTGTGATCAACAGTGAATTTGTGGCTGGGTCATCTTCAGACATGTTGAATCAAACTAGTTAATCCCTATAATGTAACAAGAGCTGCTCTCTTCCTTTTGATGCTGCTTAACAAACTCTTCTCCATAAAAGTTGTAGGCAAAGCTTGTCCACCACTACTGCAACTGCTTTGAAGGGCACTGCAAATGCAGGTGCTCATTCACAACCATTTAACCCTGAAGCTGCTTCCCAAATGCATGGCCTGGACGAGGAAACCCAGCTGCACTCTGATATACTTTCCCTGTTTAGATACGAAGTAAGTCACGTTACCAATGGGGTTTTAGCGAATATTGTGGTTACATAAATCAAATGCATGAACTTCCAATATTCCCTTAGTCACACTCCTTTCTTTTTGAGAAGAGCAGAGGGTAGTCCTGGAAGAGAGGCTGTCATTCAGCTGAACTTCAAGAAGTTACCCTTCCCTCCTCTTCTTCATGGATATAACTAAAGCTACCTTTTCCCTCCATTTCTGACTCTTAATAAAATAAAAATAAAATGTCATTATGAATAATACTTCTGTAGTGAAAGGTGGTTACCTCACCAGTAGGAATACTGAATTGTCAATTTTTTTGTTCGTGTATCTAAAACTGGATGGCTCAAAAGGGATACTTTGAATCAAGAGATTGGCTGACAATGGCAGTTTATAGATGACATTTCTAATTTTAAAGAGCTACAGCACAACAGCAGTGAGCAAAGTAGCACAATGTAATTGCTACTTATCTTGGGGATGTTAGGAGAAAAAAGGACAATAATCAAAAGCAATGCTTGAATAAACTGCACTTTAATTTGTTACTCATACCAATTAATAGTGTGGAAACAGCCAAGGGGAAAAGGAATCTACTCAGAGCAAATGCTCACAATGTTTTCCCTGATATTAACTCCATTAATAATTTGTTTCTGTGGGTATTTGAAAGTCAGGCTGAAATAATAATATGGGAATAACAAATGGGACAGCGGATTCACTTTGTATGTTCAGGTGGGCCAAGGTCTGATTTCCCAAGAGTTTTTGTGTGACAGTAGGCTGAAGTTTTTTTCTTTAAACCCAGGTGAAAGTTAACCCGGGCCCAAGTTCCCAAAGCTGTTGGCTGTTAGGTTTATTTTCAAGACAGGGGGAAGGAATTTTTGCAGGGATAATCAGAGGATATTATAAAACAAAGAGGAGTCACAGAGATCCTGCCATCCAGTCACTGATACTCTGCAGGACAGCATGGTAATGAAAACCCCAAATAAAACAAACGCACCAACCCAATGCCATGCACGCAAATGTCCTTTTTTTTCCTTTGCAAAGTCTGATCTGATAAAGAAAAACACTTCCTGAAAGTGCCATTTTATGATATTAAACAGACCTCAAATGACTTAACAAAGTACAGAGGGACACTGACATTTGAACTGCAGTAGTTTTGTTTTCCATCTTGTTTTTCCCCACTGTGAATATTGCATTTGAATAACTGAAATTTTTAAAATCTCTTTTCCTCCTTTCACCATGATGTAATGCAACTGTTGCACAAGAATAACAATGTAGAGCTACTGCTGCTGGAGCCAAGTTTGGCACCATGAGAGATTAGGGTTGGCACCAAACACCACGATCTTTAAAATAAATTTGGCAGCCGTAGCTCTTGCCACTGCTGCCATAAACAGCAGTCAGGGCAGTAAATGGAAAAGTGCTGAAAGAGACTGTGAGTTTGTTACTGGAACAAAGATGCCCATTAGCCAACCACTTAATCTAACACCTTCTCATATATGAAAAGTAAAGAGTTTTACAATGGCATGTCAAAATCAGCAGCAGTAGCAGGGATCAAAGTGTAACATAACAGTGCCTTTCATCTGTCCATCACACCAGACCGAGCCTACAAAACCCACCAGCCAGCTACCTGTCAGCCAGGAGCATTAACATGCACAACTGCAAGTTCCACTAGATTATTCAAGGAAAAATACTTAATCTATACAAGAGCACATCTGTCTCAACAAATTTCTCTTTCCAGTACTTTTCAGTTGTGCTTTCCCAGGAGGACGTTTGCTCCTACTCAGTGATGCTGGAACAGCTCTCTGGAAAGAGATGGATATGCGTGTTTTTCCTCTTTAAATGCAGATGGAACAGAAGAGAAATGCAAGGTTTCCTCACTGTATCCCTCCTGGCTTGAACTGAAAGAGTGCGGGCTGATTTTCTCTGCTCTATAAAAAGGGTCTGATTTGTGATGTGGACATCTGCCTGCAACTGGACAGACGCCACCACAGCTTATTTCACACAGACAGCTGTGTAATAGCAGCATCTTTTGACTGCTACTTAATTTGTTAAACCCCCCTCCCCCCCATTACTTAGCAGAAAAACTCCGTATTCCATCCCAAATTTCACTAAATTTAAAAAGTCTTTAAGGACCAACTCTCAAATAAGGGACCGCCTTCACCTGTCAGATAAAAGCCAGAAGCACGTGTGGTGCTGCAGCAGCTTTATGCCACTTGGCTAGCACTAAAGCACATAAGAACATTAAAGGCAGATTTCAAGCAATTAATCTGATTACCAAGCACTGCTAATGGGATAGCCAACATGGTGTTTGTGTACAGAGGCACACAGAAGTTACAGACTCTTTTTGCAGCTTACTATGGAATAGAGGAAAGGCAAGAATTGGTTTAAACATGAAAACTTTTTTCTCCCACTCCCAAAAATCAAACAAACAAACAAAAAAAATAGGATCTGATTACTATGACCTAACTTTTTTTCCTGATGGCATCAAATTCTTCAAAAATACTGTCAAGTCCAAAAACAGAGGGCAACTTTCAATGACCACAAACCATGGTACCTTTTATTACAAGATGTTTACAGCTTCAGTGACAAAACTAGTATGTTAAAGCCCACTTTGTTCCTTGAAAGAGCACTTTCCTCCTATCACATTATACACCACTTACCCTTTGGGATCACCAGTCCAACTCTCAAGAAGCTGGTCTGTGACACAGCTCACCACCTCCGAGGCCGGCTGTCAACAGCGACCCTCAAGCCCAATTTGGGACTGCAGGGAACAGGAGAGTGCTGGGATCCAAACCAGCAAGAGGCAACTGTGCCATTCACAGGACTGCGGGGCAGATTGAGGTAATTCCTTGCAGGTACGGACAATAGCAGCTACCAAGAGTTCTTTGAGATAATCTGAGTTTTATCATCTGTACAGATTAAGAAATCCAGCTGCAAGTAAAAGCCAACTTTCACTGCTTGGATATTTGAGAACAAGCTCACATGTGCCATGGAGACTGCCTTAGACTTAAAACTCAGATTTGACTGGCAATTTCCCTAGCTTAAAGGCAAATTTCTCTTGCACACATGGGACTTCAAAGGCCCTCACCTTTTCATAGCCCAGAAGAGCTGCCTGACAGCCTGGTTCAACAGTGGATGTGTTTCCTGACATTGGATTAACTTCAGCTCATCACCTTCTCTCTGACACTTTTATGGAGTAACTTCCACCACAGACAAAAGAATCAAAGTCATTCCCTCCCTCCAGCTACTACAGGATGGCACAGATATGTCCGATTCACTCACAAGCAGCATGCAAAGATGCTCTTGCTGACTCCAACTGTTTGCAGCAATGAGCTACCAGAAAATAAAAAAATAATAGTGCAAAATACATGAATGGAGTGCTTGGCTTCCAAAAGAAATACAGCAGCTCATGTCTTTTTCCCCTTCACAGAAAATCTGATAACTCTAGTGAAAAACAAGGAAAAAAGAGAATGTGCCTAATTTCAGATTGTGGTGCCTTTTTTTTTTAAAGCTACTGCATATACAGGAGTAATACGAAAACTGGAGCAAAGGTATCTGAGCTGAAGCAAGTTACAGTTCTACATTAATTTCTCCCAACCACTAATTAGAGAGCCATCTTAAAATACTAACACAAATATAACTGCTATTAGAAAAACAATTTACTTTTTTCTTTCGAGTGAAATTGTCAGAAATAGCAAATTTAATGCCATGGTCCAGTGACCAGGGCTCTCGTAAGGGAGACTTGGATTCAGTCCTGTGTCAGCCACAGGCTTCCTGTTACCAGAGTAGTTTACAAAGCCAACTCCCATTTAACCTGCTCACCTCTATTCCCCTCCTCTATAAAAAAGGGGTTTCTGCATTTTTCCATTTCTGAGCATGCTGAGCTCAAAATTATGAAGACAACGTGCTGCACTCAGGTAAGTCAGCACAAGGACATGAGGGAGAAAAATATATAAACAACAAAGACAGAAAAGCAAAAATGCCATGAAACCAGTGTATTTCTGCCTTTTTTTTGCTCTTGTGCCCATGCAGGGAGCAGGCACTGCCTGCAACTGTCAGAATCAAACAGAAGCCTAAATCTCACATTCCTATTCCCTCCTAGACCACATAGTATCCCTCCTCATTCCAGCACCCAGCTTCTGCACGGTTAAATTCTCCCTTTAATTCACATTTGGCTGTGTAACTCTTCTGTCCCAGTCACTCCACTGCAGTTGGTCTGTTCCTGTCTGGAGCAATAGGTGCCAGGTTTGTGCACCTTCTGTTCACACATGTCCTGCCGTGGCTCACATGGAGCATGACCAATGTGCTAACCCCTGGGCAGCTGCTGGTTTTATAGGCTGTCACCACAAAGACGGCCTGTGTGCCTGCTTGGAGGGGTTTGACTTTTTTGAGGAGCCCAGCAACTGAATTCATTCAGTTCAGCTGCAAATTTAAGCACGGAGTTGAAATGCCACAAGTAAGAGAACCAGCCTTGCTTAGTTCAGCTTCTAATCACAAGCTGGCATTGGGGGATCATCTGATGTCTTAAAATCCTGCATCCTACACATCTAACATACTTCCTGAAGATTAAAAGGGTGCATTTTCAGCAACAGATATTGCAGAGTAAATGGGTGTAAAGATTGCAAACTGCAAGGTCTCACAGGAGAAGACAACATGTGCCAGAACCTCCACCTCCCAAACTCATCTAGGAACTACTTCCTTAGTGTTCGTGTGCCAGTGGGGTGAAAGCTAAGACAGACAAAAATCAGTGAGAAAATAACACAAAATAAGAAGAATGTGTGACACAGAAGTAAAAAGCTCCTGGGATGTGGGCCCTGAGAAAAGCCTTTTGAAATGCTATGGAATACAATTGAAAAACATAATTTCTGTAACCTTTCTGTGCACTGGATTAAAAAAAAAAAATAAAAACCAAACAAAATCCACAAAAACTCTCAGTACAATTTCTAAACAAACAAAACAAGTTTCTGCTAGAATTACACTCCATCTATTTCCCTCTAATTCTTGTGCACTGCCCACAAGAACTCGAGTTCCTGGCTTGTTGGAGAGCAGTTAACAACATCTAATTGAAAAAGGCAACGTTTTCCTCATCCTGTCACATACCACTTTGCCAGTAAATATGTGGGACAGGTAACTTGAAAAGCACGTACACACACCATAAGCAAAAGTCCAAGTTTTAAGAGCAACAGCCTGACAGTGAAACTGTAAGAGTTAAGATTTTTCTCAAAGCTAAGCATACATTTTTCCATGCAAGCAGCTGAATCATGGATATTTTAAAGAGTAGTTTATTAAGCACAATATAGTATATCTCCTACTCAGCTCCATAAAATGTGTCCAGTGCTGTACGAAGCATTAAAAAGCATTTAAATCTGGAACTTGCTGGCATCCACTGGCACAGCAGAAGAACTGAGAGAACTAATCTAACAGCTGCCTGGAAACACAGCAGATTTATGCCAAGTTATTTATTTATAACTATAGTCATTAACTGTAGTTATCTGACTTACACCAGAACACTGAACAACCAGTGGTGCTCTCTAGACTAATGCAATGTATAGCAACCCCCAAAATACAGTCCTGGCTCCAGGATGCTGAAATTAATTGCTTTGCTTCTTAGTGGAATCATTCCAGTCTGGTTAATAAAAAAGTGGAGTCAAAGAAAAAAGCCAAATAAAGGCTACATACAAGTCGGTTTATCAAATATCTATATACAGAATGGGTTTATTAGTCTTCTGCATTGCTACAGAAATGAATTTTCAGGTTACACACAGCAACTGAAAACTGGCATGATTTAACAGCCCAACACTTTTTTTGGTTCCTAGTATATGTTTGTATTTATTTTTTAAAGGGAAAAGGAGATAACATCAAAGAAGCAGAGGGCTAAACAGCATCCTTAGCTGTATGGAAACTTACATCTAAGCATGCATTTGAGACTGCAGTGTATGGCAAATATTGCTAATTGGGTTAGAATTCAAATGTCAAGTTTGGTGAATTCAAGGGAAAAACAGTTGCGTGAATACCACAACAAGGATCTATCAATAACTGAGCATATAAATGAAATTCTAGAAAGGCTGGCAAAATTAGCCTTGGTTACGCCAAAACTTTGGGTTCATGCCAAGAAAAACTCCATGGTTTTTGACATGAGTACTCATGTGGGTGGAATTCCAGGGGAACTTCACTCCAAAAGGTGTTCCTGTGGCACCTCCTAACACTTCCACTCTTCCTGATGACCATGTGCACTCCAGGGCTGGAGGACAGCAGAGACGTTACAGACTTGGGAGCCAACTGAGAAAACTCCCATGGGTAATTCTTGTGAGGACTGACACTGAAGGCATCAGAAGCAGAAATCACTCCATATTCTGCCAATAGCAAGGCACGGTGCTAAGAAGCTTTTCACTGTCATTTTGTTTAACAGTTTTTAAAGACTGATATTTTTAAAGACTGCTATCAAGGACAACACTGAGGTAATGTGAAAGTTGAGCCTGGCTTCTCCTCTCCACTTTCCACCCCCCAGGCCCCTCTCCCTGCAGTTTATTTGGCAGAGAGGCATTGTACAGTCTCATCCAACATTGCTACCCGAGTGTTCCTGAACATGATTAATTTGCTAATGATACAAATCTCCAAACACCACGTTAGTCCTGCTGATGATTTATGAAATGCCAGAGATCATTCTCTCACCAGCCATAAGCTCTTTCAAGCTCCTGGTTTTGTATGAAACCTCTTGCAATTTCTAAGGCCATCCTGAACTCCACATCACTCCCAGACAGGGAAGGGGCAGAGCTGCAGCAAGGATTTCTGTGATGAACTGCAGGTTATGTATACACACAAATAAAATAGGGGGTCATATTATGAATTCTTGCATACTTCCATATGCAAAAAGCCCAGAGTGTGCTTTGGAGCCGAGACAAGCCTCACTAGGCAAACACTCTGCTTGGACTGTTCTCCTCCCAGGATGCAAGTGCTCACCAGCAACTGCAAAACTAGGGAACGTTTCCTTTTCTCAACTGCTCAAAATATTGTCCTTGGCACCCCAATGGCCCAAGATACAAGAGCAGGGAATCCAAACATAGTCTCCAGAAACTTCAGTGGTTTTTCACATTTCTTTGTCAGACATTGCCTGTGCTGTACAACCCACCTGAAACCCACAATATCCTAAAAGTTACCCTAATCCCAGCATCTTCGTGACCAGAAGACACTACTGATACCCAACTGTCCTCAGTTATGATTTTAAACTTTGAGCAATGACATACAGATTATGTTTTTATTCTACAAGCAACATTTTTAGTCAGCTTGTGTTTCCTTGTGTTCATTCTCCACATTTATGCAGACTCTAAGTTATTTTTACCTATGTGGAATAATCACAGATAGCTGAAAATATTTCAGATATGAGATCTTCACTACGACCAGCCAAGAATCCTACAGCTGCTCTTTTTGTTCTGACAAGTTAGCCCTTGCTTAACAAAAACACTTCAAAACTGGAATAGTTGGGGTTGATAGGACAGTTTTGGAATTTTTCCTGAGTCTTAAGGGCTGGCACTAGACACTAATTCCTGTAACAGTACGCTACCACAAGGCACCTCTGCTGAGCGCCAGTTGTTTTCCTGTTGCTACCTTCCCCCAAGAGAGCTGTTTCCAAAGGGTGTGGTTGCCTCTCTCCCCAGTGCATTTACTTGTCTCCAGTATGGGTGTGCTGAGACATAGCTGGAGCTCTATCCAGCTGTGTTGTCTATAAAACAAGGCATTAATTTGTAAGCATTAATAAGCGTGCCATCGATCAGGGAGCGCGTGGCCAGGGGTAGCCAGGGGGATTTTCCACTCGCGGGGCCTCCGAAGTAAGATGGTTGAACCACCTTGTACACCACAAACTTGGGGTCACTCCAGGCCTGCCCTGCATTCTTTCCTGGCACAGAAACAAGGCAATCTGGTCAGACTTCTATGCATAAACAAGTGATTTTTATTTGGTAAAAAACTTCTCAATATCCTATCGCTATTCCTCTCTTCATTCCTCATGTACATTTCTATCACTGAACTATTTCAAAGAAGCAACTCAGTAATGCCATGTATTTCTCTGCCCTGTTTCAAGTCTGGCATCTTCTCTAAGGCTCTCCAGGGTATGACACTGCACTAAGACAGCCTCACATTACCTCCAAGTTACTATTACAAGCCAGCAAGAGGTGTAAACCTCAGTTTAGAATCTGCCTACAAAGAGAAGTAACAGGCAGAAGAAAACAAGATTTGGGAATTCGGTATGAAATCCAGACCTTCCATTCCTATCATAACTAAAAATAATAATCTGGAATTGAACTGCATATATGCGGCCTAAATACTGTTGTGGCTTTCTTTTTACTTTATCGTAAAAACTGATTAATGTGTGTGCATTTAACATTAGGGTACTGTCAGTTATAAAGCATGACTTGTACATTTGACAGAAAAGGAGTTTCAAACCTACAGTTTGTTTTGTAAATCAGTGTAATGCTGTTTGCATTTAATAAACAGGAGAGAATTTTACAAATACTAGTTTAAATGTACTTCTGTGCTCAGACAAGCCTCAGAGGTTTGCTTGTTTCAGCTCTACAGTTCTGCCCACAAGCTGGTAAAGCCATTATTGCCACAGAAACCTCACAGGAGCAATAAAACAAACAAACAAACAAATGCACAAACAAACAAATGCATGCAAGAGCCCACAAAAACCTAAAATGAAAACCTATCTTCATCTGCATGCACAGTCTTACTGAAAAATACCCATGCAATCAAGCTACAATTAGCTCCTGACACTATGAGCAACCCACGGTGCCAGAGATCACCTGCCGTGCATGAGGCTTTTAAAACTAAACATTTCTTTTCACTCTGGGCTCTGTCTCGGTTCTCTGCTTCCAGCCCCAAATGAATTGTAACTGCAGGCACAGAGGTGAGGCTGTGGGACCAACGCTGCTGCACTCCTGGAAGCAGAAATGTTTGAGCAAAGGTGAGGAGGTCGGACAAGGGCAAAGTCCCAAGTAATTTTAAGTGGTTCAGCTAAGTAGGGAAGGCTAATGGGAAACCATTTTAATTTGTTACAGTCATCCCCTGTGAATAAAAGGACAACGTTTTTCTTCAGCAGCTTGATTGCAAAGCAGTAAATCCCTCTGTGTATATAAAAGATCTATGAACAGTATAGATCAAATGTCAAAAAAAGATTTGTACTATGTGTTGGGAACAGTTTTAGATACTCAATCATTCTCATTTTTAAATACTTCCAACAATTATTCTCTCCCTAGAAACAGACATATGTAAGTAATTCTGCCATTCTCTTCTACAAAGACACAAAGTAGCGACATTTCTGCAGCGAACATTTTTGGACCTTCTCTTTCCATAAACACCTATGAAACACAGCCTTGAGCACAGAAACACATAATCTTTCCCTCTCTCCCACAAACATTGTCTGACTCTTGCTGGTAACAAAAATTTGTGCTGCTTCAAGTACTGGCTGCAATCTCTACTCTGCAGACCCCAGGCCGCAGTAAACATGCAAACAAGGCACAGCTCAAGGTGACACTATCCTTCAGCAACAGAAATACCTTCGAGGAAGAATTATGCCAGAATAGGACAGTTCTCCAGCTGCTGATGGGGTTTTTGTGCAGTGTATCAATTTCTTTTTCCCTGACAAACTGCCAGTTCTGACAGACCCGCAGGCCTGTGTACAACCTATTTCATACACTCACCTATGATGGGATGGAAAAACATTTAAACCAGTGAAAGTTGTAGCTGCTCAGCCACAGGTTCTTTTTCAAAAAGAATTTTTTATTTTTTAGTCAGAAGCAGGATTTTTATGCTTAGAAGTAGAATGTTCAGCCATTAGGAATTATTACGCTTTTCTAAAGCTCTAAAATTCAGAGCCAACCCCCAAATATTTGGTTTATTTCTTAACAAAATAATGACCTGGTCATGGCAATTTGTATCTTGTGTCCACATTTTTTATTCTGATCATAAGAAATAAATATTCTTAGGCAAGAAGCACTTTAGTTACATCTACATTCCCAGCAGGTCTTGGGCCTCTACCTGTTGCTGTAATCAACAACCACCAAATAAAGTCTGAACCACAAAACACCTTTTTGTAGACTCAGTATTGCATGCTAAAAAGTTCTGTCAGCTCAAGTTTTCAGAAACCTTCTGAGTTTGCCTTTTGATAAGGAACTTCAACCAGTCCTGCAACCATGGAAACTCTCGAGGTAAAAAATCCTGACAGCGCCCCAGGGACTACTTAGGAGAGATGTTACACCATGTCTTAGCACACACTTGCATCAGGACAAGGGGCCCTTACAGCAGGCTGAGGACACAATCACATTACCAATAGCTTAGTTACAGGGTGGTAAAGCTCCTTGAGAGCATTATTCACCTTTTCCTAATTAAAGGATGAAATTCTGCTGCTTCACCTCAACTGCACGATGTATACCTGCTCCAGCAGGCACTCACACGTGATGGGAGCCACTCCAGAGTCTTTAACCAACTGTTTGTAGCATCCTCAACCAGGTTTTGGAGAGATCAGCTGTCTAACAAACTCTTCTATACACAGGCAAAGGTGTAGGCCACACGCCGTGTAATTTTTTAAAAGGTTGCATTTTTCAACTTTTAATCCATTTATTGTCAATAAAGAACCTTACAGCAGTTTGGACATGTGGATATCGACCCCTGGCCAAAGCAGGCTCTAGTGTTTGTGTTCTGTCTGCCCACAACACTGCCTGTCAGTTCTACTGGCTAAAATGTTCTCTTCTGTGGTTTTGCAGAGCGTCCCTCCCTGCTGTGGACTACACACCAACCGTTGGGTTTCATCTCATATATGGCTCTTTTGAGCTCATGGGGAGCAAGGGGAAGGAGTGAGAACAACAGGGGATGGGACCCACAGCTAAATAAATCAATGTTTCTTTGATCCTTTGGGATGAGGATGCTGTAAAAACACATGGTTATTAGAACTGTGATTTTATTGGTAAAAGACTTGGTTACTGGCACTGCATTTCAGCATGAACTTACATTATGGTACTAAGTACAAAGCATTCATTCTGTTTGTGGCTATAAGAATTAATCTCTTCCATGTGCAGAGAGGGTGTGTGATAATTCAGCTGAGATTCCCGTTGGTAGTCCGGGCAAGCACTCACCAGCTGCAGGGCTTTCAACAATGCACAGCAACAGCTCCAAGAACAAATGATGTAACTAACACCCCTCTGAGTGCTACCAAGCAGGGCCAGAGCAGCCTGCTCATTTCAGGGTCTTCAGCCAAGTAGGTTGTCAGAAACCTGAAGGCCTGAAAGTAAAAGGTGAGTTTCTCCCCAAACACTCCAACACTTAACTTTGGACAGGATTCAATAGCTAATGGACATTGAATGAAATGGTATGGTTCTAATAGCTTGCATTTGCCTCAATAATAAGAAAAGGTCTGATCCTGATTATTAAAAATGAAAAACTAATTTGCAATGTTTATGTGGATGGCAGCTTTATATGCATGATAGAAATGCTCCAACTGCCTTTACAATCCAGCTGGAACAAAATTTTCATTTTTCTTTTTCATGAAATTTCATTTATTATGAGCACTGTGTCTTAGTAAGGCAGCTGTTGGCAGCAAGCTGTGAAATTTAAGTTGAGCTGGTTAGTACCAAGAGCCAAGATATCTGATGTTTTTGTCAGAGAGAAGTTTTTCTTGTATACATGCAACCTACATTCAGTAATTAAAATAGTTTGTCAGTCAATCCTATCAACCCCACTTGAAGGAAGAGATAATTCTATTTTAAAATACAATTTACAAACTGCAACCAAAAAACTGGGATTGCTACAGCTCATTTCAGTGAGGTCTTTAAGTAGGTAATGCACCAATGACTTCAGAAATTAAGGATATCTGGTTTTCATCACTGTCCTACTAACATGGTGTTAGATTTTGGGCAAGTCACTTCTGACAAGATTCCAAATGGGAATTAAATCAGGATCAGTGTGTTACTATTATACACTGAGGATGTCACACACAGCCTGCACCTGGAAGAAATCCATCCTGGGCTTCCTATGACTGGGGCAAGAACTCCTATCATTCAATACATAACCATGATTTTCCTCTAGCTTCTCTGGCTGTTATAAAAGAAAGCAGCAGTAAGCTTCACATCTTCCTCTGAACCTCCTCTGGAATGTGCTTAAGATGCACATTTCAAAAATATGTATCTAAAACTGCCCTTGGGAACCAGGTGAATGAACAGGACAGAACCTGGCATATAGTGCTGGAAGTTCAAGCCAGGTAAGGGTTGAAATTTTATAAATTAGGTGAATAAAAGAGAACATTAAAAAAAAATACCTAAACTAAAGTATTAAGCTGATGAATTTTCAGCAACTACAATGACTACTTGCAAATTGACTTCTTTTGCAAATTGTTGCCTGGAAGTTCAGTTTTCAAGGGTAATAGCAAAACTGTATCATCATCTATCCTGTGATTTCATTAGCTTCTAATGATTGTAAACATTCAGAGACTTCACTACTGACCAAAGATACAACCTTGTCCTGTCCCTGGGCCAGCCACAACCTCCTGCAGCAACACAAGCCTGACCAACAAACTCATTTTTTCTTGTTTTTATACTCAGCTGGATCAGCAAGTTGCTCCAGTTTGCACCAACACAGAGGAGGAGACAGGAACATGCAGCCAGGCTGAGCAGGACACGGCTCTCAGTCAGATTAATCCAGTCTGGAAACCACACCCTGGGATCTATGAACACCACTGCTTCAGGAGGGTCCCACTGCCCACAGGGTGACTGCAGTTCTACTGCCATGTAAGACAAGCCCAAATTACTCCCCTGCTTAGGTGACAGATACCTGCACTTCCCTGTAAACACAGGATTACAATTAAATACTCCAACACAGCTGAAACTGGCACCACTTTTACTATTATAATATTAACTGACAAACAGATTAATTTAATGGCTTTGAGGACTCTGCCCACACCACCTAATCCATAAACTATACTCATGGGCAGACTTTTGAGCGATTCTTACTTGGTATCTACTTCAGGTGTTTCCAGCAGTGTCCTATTTGCAGAGGTATCAAACCACTTTAGGGGTTTACCTCTTGTCATGCTCATAGCCTGACAGCCATCTACTACAGTTAAAAACAGAGCCAAAAAGTTCAACTAGAGAACTAGAAAATTAAATAGCATTCAGGAATTGGTGAGAGACTGCTCGCTGATGTTCAGTATCAGTGTACACAGTGGCTGGCTTCAGGGTACTTGCAAGTATTTTTAAGCCAAAGAAAGCTTAGCAGGTTCTTTCCTCTAAGCAATTCTTTCTCTAAGGAGTTTTTTAAGGGATAAGCACTGGGGTTTACTCTTCTGAGATTACATGCATTGTTAAAGACAACTGGATTGTATCTCTTTTGTATTAGAAAAAATAAATCTGACTTGTCAGTATCTAGAGAGTCAAAATCCTCAGATCAAAAATGCACTTAGTACATTCAAAAAGATGAGAGCTGGTGGCCATCGCTCCACAAGTACTGCCTCCAAATACACACTCACAGATTTACAGCAATATAAAAATACAAGGCTGGCAAGAAACTGAAATGAGAATAAAACACATATGAATCATGCACACAACTAATTAAACACGAAAATTATCTTCACAGTCACTTACCTTCACCATTGTAAGTTAACATTCAGCAGAACAAATTTGAGAAGTGTATTTTAGACATATGCAATCTGGGAGTAATATTTCTTTTAAACTCATGTCAGGATAACACAGCTTCCTTTCCAAGAACTGATTATTTTGGGCTCTCCTAAGTGAAGTGAAAAATGCTTAAGACTGAACACAAGCCTTGGCTGACAGCACTTAAGTGAGCCTGGATATCTTCAAATTTACCGTGCTGGGAACTGCTGTGTAACTTCTAGACTAAGGCTTCAGGGCAAAGCATACTTACATTCCGTCAACTCACAAGTTAAAGAAGTCAGATTTTGGCAACTAAAGTCTAACTTCCTTTTGCATAAGTAATACACCAACATCTAAGCACTTGACTGTTCACTGTCAGGGGACCATGTGAAAAACACCTCAACAAATCACATCCCAGCTATTTCTTCCTTACTAACATTTAATTTGCAGAATACAATCCAAACTGCACTTCCAAAAGTCACAAAGGTGTATGAGCCACTTCAAGCACTACAAAAAAACCACAACAATATTTGGAGCTTGATTTTCAGTGATGCTGAAAAACCCCCTGTATGCACTAACCTCTAAGAGTATACGCCAAGAGTAATTACAGAATTTTGAGTTCCAGAGACTACAACAATGCAGGTTCCACTCCGCTTCTTCTGGTAATGGTATTTGCATCAACACAGAGAGCATCCACATGAGGAAAGACAGAGAGCATCGTGTTGGCACAACAAAACCCTTTCATTAAGGAGACATCTGGGCCATTAATCGCACTCCGCTGGGGAAGGCTGTACCTCGCTAGATTGGGTTTCAAACCAAGTTCTCCATGAGGTGTTGAGCAAAAGAGAATTGGCTGCAAGCAGGACAACACAGGCCTGGTGGGTTTTGTTTACTGTGCAGTTAAGGGACCACTGAATGATTAATGAAGGACCGACAGAGTCCTTTGTAGAGTAGCAGACAATATTTTGGGGCAAGACTTTGGCCGGTCAGGTTAAACATAAAAATGCTTACATGGAGCTCTCTCTCCTGAGCTCAGTGCTGTTCAAATGACTTATCTAACTTGCTTCCCAGGACAAGAATGTAAATGTAAGGCTATCTTGAGGAGAAAAAAGAAGCACAACAAAATGTTTGTTTGCCAGAGCATCTGGCACATTAATATGTGCAGTAACACCAGCAGCACATGCTCATTACCACCTTGTTAGCAGCTACAGGCAAATCTTCAGCAAGATCCCTCTCAAAGTAAACCTAATTCCACTGAGAACAGCAGGATCCTTTACCCTCCTCAGACAAACTCTCCAGGCTCCTCCTAGGCAGAGAGCTGCCATCACCATCAGGAATGGCAAGTAGCTCATAAGGAACTGAACATGCCTTCCTTTGGAGCATAAATAAGGTTAAAAAATGATGCCATGCAAGCCTAAGGTTAATGGCTGAAAAGCCCTCAAGCCCAACATACCAAGAAAATTTTACATGTTATTTAAGCCTTGGATGCACGACTAAAATCAGAGGATGATCACCATTTGATGGTAAGACCACCTGTTTCTACAGGTTTCAGATATGAATATTAAAGAATACAGGCAAAAGACCCCAAACATTAAAGAAGATTTGGCCTCTGGAGAGGCAGGGAAGAGGAGAGGTTCCCTACAGCAGCCTTTCCAGTCTTCAGAGCAGTTACAAATTTACTGGCAACTTAAAATCAAAAAACACACTTAAGAAAACATACCTAAGAATTGTAAGATCCTGAACATGCAAAAAATGTGTCCCTAGTTCAGGAATTCATATAGAAGACAACACATTTCACTACCATACAAGTACAACTAGATTATCAATCCAAATCAGTCCTTAAACATCAGTCAAGCACAAGCTCACTTTTTCATGCAAGATCACTTGTGCCCACAAGATGCCCGAACAGCCTTTATGCATCAACTCAAGAGACTTTTGAAGAGGTGGATCTAATTTTAGCAGTCAGGTCTCTTACCTCAGGTGGGAGGCAGGACAAGCAAGGCTGACTGACCTTCCCTGTCAGTCTTCCCTCTCCTTCCCTGTCGCAAGATGCTCTAAACCTGGCTGGAATTCCTGCTGGATGGGACATGCCATCGCTCCAGGTCGCAGTCTGATGTGATTTTAAAAAGTGCTGATTTTGTCAGGGTCTACCAGAAGTCTCCACCAGATGCTATTGGGAGGCTGCAGGGAAGGACGAGGGTCTGTCCTGGGTGGTTCCATCCAGCTCCATCACAGACCCACAGCAGGACCTGCCTGAGGCTTGGTGGCACCTCTGTCAAAGGGCAAAATCCAACATGGCAGGAAGGAAAAATGTGAGAGAAACAGCCACAGCTCCTGGAAAAAACAGGCTGGAGCTGATTCTCCTGACAGGCAGGAACCGTAGCCTGCAGAGAGCCCTCACTGGAGCAAGGAAGAAGCGTGAGGAAGGAATGGTAAAAAGGAAATGCACACTCTTGACTGCAGTCTCTCACTCCCCATCCCCCGGGGTGAGGTACAGGAACTGGGAATGTAGGAGCAAAGCTGAGCCCGGCAAAGGGGGTGAGCAGAACTGTTTTAGTTCTTGCTTTTGTTTCTCACCATCCAACGCTATTGTAATTGGCAATAAATTAACATTACCCAAGTTGAGCCTGTTTTGCCTGTGATGGGAGATGGTAAGTGACCTCCCTGTCTTTATCTTGACCCATGAGCTTTATCTTATTTTCTTTCCTGACCTGTTGAGGATGAGGAGTGGGTGAGGAGCCAGGTGGACGTCTGGCCATGGTCAACCCACCACACATGCAAGAGTGTTTCTTATTTGCCTCAGTGCTCCGACTGAAGAATACCCTGTAACTGGAAGAAATGTAGCAAACCCCATAAATTTCCTTTCCAATAATCTGCTTCTGACAGAACATCAAATATTCCATTTCTCCAACTAACCATAGAACAGCTGAGCTTAAATCTTACTAGTGAGAAACAGAACTGTGTTACCATGGCCTGGAGTCTGCAGGACATGCCAGGGCTCCCCCTGCAACATAAACACCTTCACCACAAAGCTGTTGGGCACACTGCTTCCAATATTTAGGTTGTTTGGTGCAGTACTCACTTCTCCTTCCCAAATCTCTAACACCACTGGAGTCCATACGCTGAATCATCACTTCTGTCACAGACATCTACTGCAAACACTCTTCCTGAGCAACTTCTTGGGTTGTACTAAACAGAGGGGAAGAGGAGACCAGAAAACCCTCAAGAAGCAAGAGTGCTGCTGCTGCTGCAGGGTCAGCAGCTTGTTTCTTAACAGAGAGACTGAAATCCTTACTTCATGCTCCCCTGGGATTACGATGGCTCATGTCCCCCCTCACACCAAACTCCTGGAAACTGCAGTACTGGAAGGACAAGAGCAGAGTTAAAACTTTTGTTGCTGCAGCAAAAGGCAAAGTGAGGACACCACTCGAGTCCCTGAACACTGGAATAACTTTCTGTTGGGAAAAATGACTTGTCAAGACACTGATGTGGCAGAAACACCGCGATCTCCATTGAAAGGTTCGAGCTGCAGATATTCTCTAGCAGCTTTTTCATCCAAGTCTTGGATTCAATTCATTTAACACTGTGATAAAGTACAAAAGCCATCAGTAAGCAGAATGTGGCTTTTTTTTTAACAATCCAGTTCCTCCTCCAGCAATCAGTAGGATGCAGTACGTGCAGTTTGGAGGAGAACTGAGCGTCAGCCTGGGTATTGCTGCGTGTCACAGCTCCTCCTCTGGAGTCCTATCGAGTGACTTTCCCCCTCAAACATGTTCTAATGAATTCCACTGAAGCCTGCAGGTAAAATCCTTTCCCGAGCATTTTGCCCTGATTGATAGCTTTAGAGCCTTCCTTCACACGACTTCGGCTGCTTTCCAGACCTTTATTTTTCTCCTTTTTTCTAACTGTCTCCAACGGGAAGTTGCACTTGGTTTTTTCACTGCACGTTTCTCTTAAAACTGACATCTCTGCATTGTAATGAAAGAACCCCTGGGTATTAGTGACAAATTAGTCACCAGCTAAAGAATATTTTCTTTTCATTTCTATACCAGGTGGAAGATATTAAAATCTCTAGAGGAATTTCACCTACTCTGCTACAATAAATCATCACACAATTTTCTTTTAAAGTGACTTAATTTTACTGCCTCTAAAACTTCATCACCATTAAAACAGTCTTGTGAACTTGGTCAGGGAGACTTTATCATAAACAGTATATATCTAATTATACTTTGAAAATTAATGTGATTTAACTTGTTTACTTTAAATGGTATTTTTTAAAAAATGGAATTATTCCTTTCTGAGAAGAAAACCCATGTACCTACGATACCTAGAAATTAGCAGAAAAATATTTTCCCTTCTTTGTTTAATTATCTAATAAGGAACAGTATTTAAAAAATCTCCAGATCCCACACAGTCTGTCACAAAAGGAGAAATATTGCATGTGCTATTCTTTGTTGAAGAACTTGTAAAGTAGCAGCCAAAATAGAGGGGAAAAAACCCTAAAAACACTTAGGTAGCTCACTGAAGCCACAGGCCACAGGCCAAATATTCAGTGAAAGCAGTGATTTAACATTTTCTTTTTTCTAGAAAGCAGTAATATTTTAGTAGTAATGTATTATTAAAAAGTTGATACTCAAAATGTTAACTTTACAACCATGCAAACTTTGTGTCATTTCAGTGGGGTTTTCTACTATAAGACAGATAAATTTCTAGTTTAGAATTAAAGCTAAACACTACACAAGTGACTTACAGCTTCTGATTAAATGGCTTCACATACATTTATGTGCTCTTAATCATCAGTTAATTTTTCAAATTATAATAGCTCCATTAAGTAACCCAGCAGCAAAAGAGTTCATTTTACAACTGAAATTAACACCAAGACTGAAATTTAAGAGTCCTGCCCCACCAGCAAAGGGAGGGCAGGAGTGTGTCTATCAATAAATACAGTACACTAAGTCTACATCTATCAATTGTTTCTTCCTCTATTTGCCAGGAAAAGAGAAGAGCAGAAGATCAATTAAAAAGCAGAAATGTAAAACCAAAGCATTAAAGACTACTAGATATTTAAGATCCCACAGTGTTTCTTACAAGTGCAGTGCATCACTCCCCCGCTTCTCTCAGGAGAGTTCCAGCTCCAATAATTACTTTCTGTCTGCTCACAAAGTTCAAGTTCAAAACAATATTCATTTTCCACTTCCTGTCCTAAACCAGGGCACAATGCTTCTGTGCATCGTTAAGTAACCATCCTGCTCCACCACAGACACAGTTAAACCACTGTTTTGATTGAATAATCCTGATTTGTGGCAGGGGGGTGCTGGGGAAGGAGAAGCCCTGGGCTTTAAGAAGGAAAGCAACAAGCTCCAACATCAACGCATCTGACTTTTAGCAACAGCATCCTTTATTATATTCAATTAGAAATCAAGCATTTGTCTCCACACACCACCCCTAATTTGCAGGGGGGCATAAGTAGTGTTTCAAAACTAATCTAGCCCAGAAGTTTTGCTGCATCTCAAATATTTTAGAGAAGACTCACTTGGCTTCCTCAGTCCCCCTCCCCATCTATTTCTCTTCCTCAAATTATATTCATCTGCTGCAGTGAACACGAAGGATGGTTGCCAAACAAACAAAATGAAATCATATATAATAGGCAGAATATGCCTTCCCTCAAACCACAACTTCAGAGTTTTCAGGTGAAGAGACACTGAAGAGGGAAAGACAGCAAAGGTCCGTGAAAGTTGTGAAAGCTGTTATACAGAACATTATCTTACACTGCCTCGTACAGGGTTACAGACATTTACAGCATTGCTGAATGATTATGTATTTCTGGTCAGAGACCTAAGCTTGCCTCTTATTCAGAGAGACATGAATTTTATTAAAAACAAGATTCCTCTAATGTAGGTATTTACACAACAGGCCACCAAGGCTAAACAGAATAAGGATCGCTTAATTTCATTTCAACAAATAAAACGAGAAATGGTGTCTGCCTTATTTTCCTGCTGCACACCTAACTCCACCAACACACTTAGGAGTACCAGGTCAGAAGAGATGTGATCCCAAGGACTAAGTCATATCACTGCAAAGTTCTGGTGCAGCAAACAACAACCACTGGTACCGAAAGGGCTGTGGTACCTCCCTCTCAGGGACCTTCCCACCCAATTCAGCTTTTTAACTGCTGCTGGAAACCTTTGCTGATTTGCAAATAGGCCTTTGAGCATGGACAGCACAGAAAGATGTTGATTCCCACTCCCATTTTGTAAGGCTCAGGCACTGAAGAAGTCAGTGAAGTGGACTTGCACTGGCAGCAGTTACGATGGGATTTAAAAAAAAAAAGTTTAAATATGCACTTTTGCAACAAGTACAGAAGGTTTAAAACTGCTCCCACTCAGTAAGGGTCCAACCCTTATTTGAGTGAAATGACTGGGAACTGCAGTGAGAGCACGAGTGGATCTAATACATTTATGCATAGCTGAACGCAAGGAAAAACAAAATTTATGTATTTTGCTACAAGCATTAAGGCTGACTTACTCCTAACTCTAGCTCAGTGAAGAGGAGTAGTATCAACACAGCACCTACCAAACATAAGTTAGCAAAACCCATGGGTTTATAAATTCAAAAATAAAGTCAGCCTACAAAAAAAAAAAAAGGAAAATTTGGATATAGTGAAAATAACATTCACATGTTTTACTTTAAAAACTGTCGTGTTCCAGAAAAAGATGGTGGTTTTTAGTTTGTTAAAGGGTGGAAAAATCCCTTTTTCAAATAAAAAGTATTGCTTAATTTTAGACAAGATTTTGTCTTCAGCCACAGTAGTGGGGAAAAATAATAAATTTACATAGTTTACAAAAACGAAGCACATGCTGTCACCATTTACTGAGAGTAAAGTATTTTGTAGATACATTTTGACTTTACTTAGAATCAAAGAATTGTCAAATACTTGCAATTAAACTCTAAGGATGGTAACTGAGCACAGAAGGGCAGTCGCAAGGGGACTCAAAACTGGTGATACAGATCTATGTTCAAAACTGATCAAAGTTATTTCCAAGTAGCTGTAGGACAATTACACAGCAAACAGCCAAATCAAGTATGTCATCAAAAGACACGATTTGCAATAGATGGAAAAACTTGTCTTTAGGACAGCTGATGAGCCTCTCTGCATGGTGCACAGACAGAGCTGTAAATAACTGTGGCCCCCAGACTGCTTCGCTTACTCAACCTATTTAAAAAACAAAAACATTTCAGATGCCTGCCCCACTTTCCCCTCACTGTTTCTTGTGGGTGCCTGAGTAATCCTAGAGGCATTTCCAGTTTTTAAGGCATTTGCTGAGTTTACGAAATATTCCCCACGTCCCCCTTTGTTTGGAAGTACCTGCTCTGGTTGAGTTTCTCTGTGAAGTCTGCCCTTTCCAGCACAGACAGAGGCATCAACTCTTCGTGGGTTGACCAGTTACTATCTGGGCTGACTAGTATAAAATAATTTTCTTTATTTAGGATTTTTTTTTTATTTAGCTGGGCTGCTTTCCTTCTCTAAAGCAGGGATGACAAATGAGAATTTCTGCACGACAAGACTGAACGTCTAGAGTTAGGTGTTCAAGCCAACAGCATGAACTTACCCATTTTCTCAAACCCTTCTGCACATCTAAGAAGGGACAATTAAATCTGGAACTTCTTTGATTACTGCAGCCCATAAAAGTAGGAGCCCACAGCCAGGAGCATGCAGCAGAGGGAAACCCTGCTTGCACAGAGACATGGCTCTGGTTGAGCTTGAAGTCTGTAATGCTGGTTTATATAAAAACATTTCCAAAGAAGTCTATTACACTTAAAATAATTCAAGACTTCCATTTTCCTGAATTGTTAAGAGGTGTTGCAGCAAAGGCAAGTTGAGGTTCTACCATGCATCCATTTCCTCTGCAAAAAGCAGAGGGGAGATGAATGGCACCAGCATTTTAATGCAGCACTCACGCAAAGACATGGACAAGAAGAAATCTCAGGTTTGTAACCAAATACTTTAAACCTTCATTTCCTTAAGGGGAAACCAGCTGGGAATAAGTTAGAAGCAGGCTATCATCAAGGAAGTTTCTAACATCTGAACAACAAACTTCAGTTCTACCAGTCTCTGTGCATCAATAATAAACCCTTCACCTGCTTTTCAAAATGCTAAGGCCCAAATCATATCCAGGCTCTCACGGCCTCGAGCCCATTTTCACTCTTTGTATTCAAACCTGGCAGCAACAACAAAAAAAAAACCCCAGCAGTCTTGCAAATAACAAAATCCCACACCCCAAGAAAACACGCACCCTGCTTCTACCAAATAAATGTCAGTCAACAAATAGGCACAAATTTCACAATGGCTGAGGTCATTCCCTTTAAGTCATTACAGTTTGTGGGTGAGTTTTCCTGGTGGTTTTAACATTGGTTTCTGTGATTGCAGCTATGCTTATTTATGCATTTAAGGCGTATGATCTAATACACTTAGGTTTAACTACTTCATTCTTTTGACATTCTTTCCAAATTATAAAAAGGATTCTTGGTGTTTTCACTGCCTTGGTAAAGCAACAAAATTGCTGTCCACATAATTTCTTAAAAATACAGAACAGAGTAAGTACTTGTTGAAAATAATTCAAAGGAAAAAAGCCCTACCCCAGACATTCCCTCCTCCAAGATAACACTTATTTTTGTTCTCTCACTCTCCCCTTCTGAGGGAACTTACTATTTTTTTAGAAATAGATGTTTTGCTGGCTTTTAAAAAACAACATCCAGGCCTTAAGAGTGATTCAGCTACAACTTATAATCAACACAGTAGTTCAGCTTATTTTTTTTAAGCCCTTCTATTTTTACTGTTATGCTTTAAAAAAACTGCACATCTGCGGTATGCTTCAGTCACATTGCATCTTCCACAGCACTCTGAATTCTACAATAATGCTCATTTTATTCAACGCCTTTTGGTTATTATCTACCAGGGATCCTTGCTTGATAAAAATCAAAGAATGCAATTTTCTACCTTTTTCTAATGGAAATTTAAATTATCTTCTCCCTCCAAGGCACAAAGAGCCCTAAGAGCCCTCATCATCCAAATCAGGCTGGAGAAATTCACTGACTTGTAGGAAACATTCAGAAACATTTTCAAGAAGGTGAAATGAAAATTAAAATCGTGCATAAAGATGGGTGTGCACATCTCCCTCCCAGTACTGCGTGCAGCGCGTGGCTATCAGCTTGCATACACAAGTCACACTCAAACATTTTAAGTAAACTTGAGGCCATGGGTACTTCCATATTTCTGGAGTCCCTGATAGAGTTTCGTACGTCCATGCACGTTTCTAACCAGCAGCAGAAAGAGTGGAGAACACCCCACAAGCTCTGTGGAGAGGGAAGGGCCCATCCTGCGCTGCCCCTGCGGATGAGGTGCCAGCTCCCGCAGCTCAGCTCAGCTCAGCACCACCAGCAGGCACAGCTGCCCTGAGCCCAGCTCTGACCCAGCCACACCACACAACAAAACGTGATTCACTGGCACACAAAACACTCTCCATTCCCAAGCCATCGGACCTCCCCACCTCCCCGATGCTGTAAAACGCCTCCTTTACAGCCACGCACCCTGGGCACCACAGCAATGCCCCCTGGCTCCTCTCTTCCCTCCCGCTCCATCCCTTCCAAGCTGCTTTTTCTAATCAAACCCCAACTACAACAATCCTCCACAAATTACAACAAACCTTCCCTGAAATTCCCCATAAACCTTACCGCAACCCTGCAGCAGCCCTCTGGCTTTCCACAGAGCCTCTGTACCCAAACACCAGGGAAAATACCTTAGCACGGCACTAATGAAGCATCTTCCGGACGCAGCAGAGGTGACAAACAGAATGAGAGCAAAGCCAAGATGCCATCTCGACTTCAGGCAAACAACCTCTTCTGACCTCTGGCAGCTCCCCACACACTATTAAACAAAAAGTATTCTCTCCATGTTAATGAACCATGTACAATCTAACAGATAACGCTGATGTTAAATAAACATGTTTATGTGTGACTCCTAATGCCAGGATTTAAGCAGCTGCAGACAAATAATTTTAAATGGGAAGGATTATGCCCACGTAATCTTTCTCATCTCATTTTACACATCTTTGAAATAATTAAAATACATAATTAAAGCACAAGCAGAAAGACTGAGTGAAAAGAGGTTTGACTATTTTAAATTCAATATTCACCGTGACACACTTGCTGGAACCATCTCCGCAGTGAATCTGGATTATTTTGCATCCAATTTTCCTCTCACACCTCTTGCAGCAGTAAATCAAGAGCAACTGAACAGCCTGACAAAGAAGGGAGCTGGATCGGGTTTTGAATGCTGCGATAAAAAAATACTTCACGCAACTCCTAAATCCTTATTCCCCACTTTCTCCTCTCTCCTGCTTCAAACCTTGGGTCGCGCCAAATCTACCTGCAAATGGCAGCACCTCCAGGCCCCAACTGACCCAACCAAGAGGAGCAATTATTTGCATCCTAATTGAAGGGCTTATCCTCACCTGATTAAAACAAGGTGTTTGTTAAACATCATTACTTGAGTTAAGATCTGCAAATAAAGATGAAGTATTGTTTTAAGAATTTGACCGCCATGAAATGATTGTTTTCTGATGGGATCTCTTAATGAACAGTCCCAGCCAGGATGGTCTTTGAGGCTTTTCAGCAGAAAAGGAAAGAGATTTGACAAGTTCTCCCTATTCATATCAAAGTGAGCAAAATGCCAAGACGTTTGAGTACTTACATTTTTTTTTCATAGACATATATTAAAAAAAAATTAAGTCTTTTATTTTTTTACAAAATTAAGCCACCAAAAAGAAGGATGTATTTAAGCCTGAATGGCTTAACTTTAGTATACACCATTGTTTATAACTCTGAATATATTTTTTGTTCCTAACTATTATTCTGTCCTGTGCAGTACAATGTGAAATTTAATGAAAGGAACCTGATTGTTAATCCAGGAGCCTCCACCGTGCACTAATCAAATTTATATTGCTACTGCTGTGAAAAATACACAAGTACAGGGTAACTAACGATACACTGGAAATGGCAGTATGAGATCTCCCTACCTGGTCTAGCAAATGACCCCTCCACTTACAGGATACATTTAAAATCTTCATATTAAAACTGCAGTGTTCCATGGCTTGTGAAAAGGATTTGAATTTGCAACTTCACTTAACAGTTTGTCCTGAATAAAAGTTATCCCAGCCAGGCAAAATTAACCCAAAAATATTTTTTTAGCATTCCAAGAACTTCTGCTAGTTTTCACAGATTTATAAAAGCATTTTTCACAGCATAAGTAATCTTAACAATCATTTCCACAGATTAGGTCTAACAACCTGTGAATTTATTGCAGAAGGAATTTACTGCAAGGAATAATTAGTCTTCAGCACTGTTCATGCTTGTTCTCCGGCTGAAGACACCTTAAGACCATCTGGTTACTGCAAAATTTGGCACAGAAGAAACAAATCTTACTGAAGAGAATTATAGCTGATTTCAGAATAGCTGTTGTACTACCACACATCATAAATAACAGTTGGGAAGACAGCAGAAAATTACTAACGCCTTTAATTGTTTTCTTTGTCAGCAGTGTGTACAGATACACACTGACACACAAATACAGCCATGCAGACTGCAGCACGACGCCTCGCAGGCTTCAAGTTAAACATGCAACTAATATTTGCAGGATTAATAGCTAAATTGTTAAATTTTTAGAAGGAAAAAAAAAGAGAAAAGCGTATAAACCAGCTACACACAACAACACAGCAACACACGAGACTCTTTAAGTGATATTCTGAGATCAAGTTCTTTGTGTGAATACCTGAGTTTAATTCCTTCTTATAATTCAAGGCATATCTGCACACACCATGGAGTTGAATATGGAGCTTATTGTTGGAGGGGGAGTTATCAGCAACATTTTTATTTCTCCCTAATGAAGCTTTTCTAATGGAACCTAAGACTGCCAAGGTTGTGAGGTATTTGAAACAGGAACCCGTTTCAAAAATTTCAACCAAATAATGGTGATAAGGTTAGCGAGTCATGGGAATCGAGTCTCCACGTACTATTTTAAACGAAAATGAGCTGACGGAGTGGGCTAAACAAAGCAAAGCTAAACAAATCGATGAGCGTAAAACCAAAAGCATACACCACTTGTTATTTAGCCAAATGTTTTGACCTGTTGGTAGGTGAGGATTACGTGGACAATTTGACTCCGTAACTTCACAATTCAATTTTACGCCATACATTTAGATAATTTTTTTTTTTAATTAAGAGTTTTAAGTTAGAATAATTAAGTCAAATTATCAGATGCTGTAACATTTCAAGTGGATTTTCAAAACAGGCTTAAAAAGTTTCTGGAATGTCTCCAAAGCTGAGAGTACTGATTATTTTCAAGGCATTTGTACTGCAAGTCTTTCCTACTTGGATGTGTTACATCTGAGGACACATGATGCCTTCAATTTCAAAGCAGAAATAAAAATTCAGCTTTATGAAGGAATAGAAACAGTTTCTCCCCGTAAAAAAGGGTGATGAGAAAGAATTTATCCTGTCTGAAGCAACAAGTAACAAAACAATGCAATGCTAAATGCATGAAACTATCTAAGAAGCATTAATTTAGACAGAGAATGACTAGTTTAAATGTATGCCATCTTTTGTGGACCATATTGCCCTAATACACACAGATGTGGACTAGCATAAAGAAATTTAGACATGCTTTTTCAATAAATTGGGGGAGAGGAAGGGGAGGGACCCTTCCATGGATGACATTGCAGAGATAAGAAATTCTCAGTAAATTAATAAAGCCCACAAGAGAGACTAAACAACAAACCATTCCTGCCACTGCCTTTAACAGCGCTCAGGGATGCGTGAATCTGATACTGCGCTGAACAAAATTTCTGTTAATATTTGATACAGGCCAATAAACTGTTTATTGGTTCACTACACGTATTTTAGCAATCATAACTTTATACAACAGAATATATCATTATTTGAAATGTCAGAACAACAGTAGCTGTGTACCATGAATAATTCCCTTTAGAGGCCATTCACTGGGTTCAAGCACAATTTAACACTCAGAAAAGTTTACTTAAACTGCATAAATCACATACAAGTTTTCCTCATAGAAGCAGCCACGGGAAAGTGCAATGGCTCATTTTATTTAAACGCGCGCTTCAGCTTTTAAAATAATTAATAAGCGGGGCTCGCTTGACGGGAAAATCGAAGCGCACGCTGCGCAGCAATTAACTCCCTTTGCTAATTCTCGGTAGCAACTCCGCGCGCAGGACCCGCCGCCGCCGCTCCGCGCCCGCGCTCCCCTCGCTCCGCCAGAGCCG